>JAOWAR010231377.1:0-12247 GCA_028571005.1 Clathrina lutea | reverse complement strand
GAAAAGGATGGTGTTAAATTAGAAAGTAGTCCTTAGGATGCGAAGTGAGAAACGAAAAGGATGGTGTTAAATTAGAAAGTAGTCCTTAGGATGCGAAGTGAGAAACGAAAAGGATGGTGTTAAATTAGAAGACGTATCGGTGTCAACGCCATCATCAGCTTGTCTGGTGTTGAGTCAGTACAAGCTGCGTGTTTCATAGGGAAAGTGTGCAGTATCCACTTATGGGTGCAAGGTGTTACAGTTGCTATGTGAGGTGTTACAGTTGCTATGTGAGGTGTTACAGTTGCTATGTGAGGTGATACAGTTGCTATGTGAGGTGTTACAGTTGCTATGTGAGGTGATAAAAATATGCATTTGGTTGGAGTCAGTTTCCTTCACTTTGAAGAACACCTGGAAACTGGCTTTCTTGTCTGACTATTCGTTTCTCCTCGAGTCAAGGCTACGCATTGGCATACTTGGTACCTCCCACATTCGAAATACTCACGATCTGTACATGCATGCAGCAACACACCCAGAACGCACACAGTACTCGCTCACCATAGTTACGAACTCACGCAGTAGACACCGACAGGTCATACCATGCACGCAATAGAAACTGACTCCAACCAAATGCACATTTTTATCGTCTTACAGAGCAACTGTAACACCTTGCACCCACAAGTGGATAATGCTCCCTATACAACACGCAGCTAGTCCTGACTCAGCACCAGACAATCCGATGATGGCGTTGACGCTGAAACGTCTTCTTATTTAACGCTATCCTCTTCATTTCTCACTTCGTGTCCTGTTCATAACCTTGTTTGAGTTGATCATGAGAGTGACATCTAAAATGTCCTTCGCTCCAACTTCATTGATTATTTTCTGTAGGTCTACATCGCTTTAGAGGAGAGCGATCATCTTCTTGAAGGAAATTACAAGTAGTGACTTGAATGGCAGTGCGCATTTGACGAAATCTTCTACCTCCTTTCGTAGCTGGCTCCCGTCAAATCTCTCAGACTGTCGCATTTTTACTGTAACCGTAACGTCCGTGCACGTTTTCCTTTCTTCGAGGACGTTCCACTGACTCGCGAGATTGTGAGACATGTATCTGACTAGAATACTCAATAAGTCTCAATGCCGGAATCTTTGAAGGCGGACAAGTGATTCTAGGTTGCGAAATCCGGGTCGTGATCCAGTATTTGCTGAAAAAGCACTTAAAGGCGTATGCCGGGGGAACTTCCACGAATCGTGTTGGTTGACGGGTACGTTGTCTGGGCCAAAGGCTAATGATCATGGTGATCACTCATCGTCGTGCAGTGGCCTAGCCTGGATCGGCAAACCGTCAAACCGAAATCGAGAAGGGTAGCGAAAAACGCCGGAGGCCTACGCCGAAAATCCCCGACTTGAAAAGCCGAGGACTTCACAGGCTTCCGAGCGACCGGACGTCATAGGATCCTTATGCATCGATCAGGTTCTTAGATACACTCTCTGCTAAAGAGGAGAGTAGCTCGTCCTTAGATACACTCTCTGCTAAAAATAGAAATGAAATGAAAATAAGCCCTACCGTGTTGCCTTGTCAACCTGCTCGCGTTCGGTTTGTTAGAAAGTCTACAAATTCCACCGAAGATTCCGTCCTGAAGATGGGACGTTGGTATTGACAACTTCTCTACTCGTTAGCTCCTATACCTGGTCTTGATAAGCAGAAATGTTGAAGATCTCGACGTAACTGGGGAAGGAAAACAGTGAGAAGAGCAGGCAACGTCGCAATTCTGAGCGCATCCATGTCACAACCCTGCTTAGACTAACGAAAAAGCTTGCAAGTTCGCGCTGGCCGCTTTTCAAACATGCTGCAGCGCCTTCGCGGCGTTGAGATGATTGCCGGGCTAGGTGGCTAGGCTCGGCAGTCCGGAGCCATCTTTGAACCGTGCATTCGATCTACAATAGAGAGTAATCCACCCCCACCCCCCCAGCTCGTCCGGCCTCACCGCGTCAGAAAGCCGAAGCCTTGGGACTCACACTACTGGTCCTGAACGCATGTATTCAGAGAGAGATGTGAGACGATGCCTTGGCCACCCTGTACTCGAGGACGATTTTGTATGCCCTTTGGGCTTATAGCTCCGTCTCATGCGCTGAGGTGAGTATGAAAAAAACGTGAAGCAGCCTCTGTCCGCAGACTCCTTGATATCCGTCGAAGCGCAAATGACGGTGAAAACAATACAAACAGCCACGAGCTGATCACTGTAACCCTGTCTACTTCGACACTGATGAAAAACTGTTTCTACTTCTAGTACTGTCATCGACCATTGAGCAGCTACTAGTGGTAGCGGCGTCGAGAAAAAGATAAACAATGATCCTTTCACTCAGTCGTGATAGAAGCTAGCAACGCCTAAGATAGCCCATGCTTCCTGATGAATTTCGGCATTCCACTTACCAATCCCCAATGCAGATAGCTCCCGTCGAGCTCATACACGATGTCGGTCTGCAACGGAAACGACGAGTAAACCAATAGACTCCCATCTCTTCTTCCGACCCTGTCCGGTGCGGCCACCGTTCAACACCTTCACGCCACTACCATGACTTGTTTCGTGGAACTGGAGAGCCATGGTTCAACACCTTCTCTTTCTTAGTCTTGGTGAACAGGCGCTGCTTGTATCCTTGTGCACCGGTTGAGATTTTGTTAGCAGCCTGCGAGTGACGTGTTCGGCTTTTCTTTTCGGCGCATGCGCTTTGAGTGTCGGAGATCTGACAAGATTGTGTCTTTTTGCGTTTAGCCCTGGAGCTTTGATTTCCAATCAATGCGTTTCATGCTTTTCACCTGAAGCAGTAAGCTTAAGTATGAACATACGAATAAATGTATACGTGATTGGTTCATGGTAAATAGCTATAGAAGAAGATCTACGAAGGCAGATGTAGCTTGAGCTAGCTTCTACTCGGAGCAACATGGTCATCACGGGGTGATCGGATAAAACTGTCGTGTGCACTGGTGGTCTGCACGGGTCCACAGGTATAGTCCAGTTTCGTCCGCAGGTATCTGGTCTAAAATCATGTGAATGAACCCAATGTCAGGTCTAACGCATGCAAAGGAGATCAACTCGAGGTTAGAGTTTCATTTCTTGAAAAGTCTAGTGTAATGTGAGTGGAAGAAGTTTCCCGCTTAATAAACGTTCTGAAGCAATCGGGATGAAGTTTCTATTTTTGCCTTTCTCATGTTCCTAGACGTTTGTTGCTGGTGCGCGCAGGTGCACGCGCCTTGGATGATGAGCTAGAAGTGATGATAAACTACATGTAGAACTCGATGAGGCTCGCGCGTGCGGTAGTCCGTACATCTGAGACTGAGAGCCTGCAGTTAGTCCTTAAACATGCTAAAATTGATCGGGGAAATGATCTACGTCGATCAAGTTCCACTCGTAACTGTTGGGCACAAAGGGTCAAAAAGCTTCTCCGGTTTCATGCCCCTGGCAATGTCATTCCGTCGAGGAATTTCATCACTGCTCGGCGGAAGCCAAAATAGGACGAGCTTCGTCAAAAATGATCAAATACCTCGGCAGCCACGAGGTTGCCGCCTTATCCGTATGATGACGCAGACATGTGGACGTCCTTGGGAAACGATGGATATATGGGCGTAGTGACAGGTCAATTCATCAACGAGGACTGGACGATGAAGTCCTTTGCACTGGCAGCAGAAGCTATGGAAAAAGAGGCGCACGGGAGTGAACATCTCTACACGCTTGAAAAATATTGCGAAGAGCCACGCCCTCCACCAGAAGATTGCTGCTGTTGTCCAGACAATACGTCCAACATGGTGCTGGCTACAAGAATCCTGCACGGTGAAACGGGCCGGGACCATTACGCTTTTGTTGGCCATACCCCTCCAGCTTGACATAAACAACGGCTTGAAGGACGGGGATATCCAGCGCTTGGTTTCGAGGCAAGAAGAGTTGTGGGCCACTTCAATCGATTACTCCACCCTTGCCACCAGCAACCTGCACAAGATTCCGCCTGCAGAGGAAACGACTGAACCTCATCCAAGATGCAAGTCTAAGGTTGAATTTGACAATTCTCGTACTAAAACACCTTTTGTAAGAGCAGATTCCAATCAACAATGTCCTAGAAGACCGATCTATGACACAGGAGGAACTGAGTGCACAAGACTTAAGCTTAGCGGAGCAGAGTTCAACTTTGTCGTTGCCCTCATTGGAAGGCTCAGACCCCTTCAGATTGCAGCCACACCTGTACTTAGCTCAGCGGGGAGAAATACGTCTCATTCTCTAATGTCTTCATCCCCATCATCTATGGATGGCTGACACATCATCTTACCACTCATGACGAGGAGGAGCTATCGCACACTTCAAAAACACATCATATCATTCATGACGAGGATGAGCACATGAAACACAGTGCCTGCAGACCTGTGCAACAGGTTCCCTTTTTCCAAGGGAAGATGGTTCCATCAAGTTGGCATGGCTGGGTAGTGTACTTGTTCTGTGATACAAGGTATTGGTCTTCCTGCCTGATGAGACAAGGCAGGCTGTGTGGTGCGAGTAGAAAGTGAAGGTGAAACATTTCTAAGCTCAATCGGAGGTCAAAATCGATGTCCTGCCACCGCAACCAAAAGTTGCCAAAGCAGCTGGCGATGAGTCCCCTGGGATGGCATATCTCTGTGGGCTCTACAGGACGGCGCACAGCACTACTAAGGAAATAGGGTGGATCACTATTGTCTAGAGCCGGCACAGCCAATGGATGTCAGCCTGCTAATACGCCTTGAAGGCGCTGCATTATGTGTGGAAATCCACCCGCGAACTGATGATAAGAATTTTGGTAGGCCAATCGCTAACGGGTTCTGCACTCAAGGCAGGATTCGCGTTGAGACCTTGCCTTTTCTTGTCTGTTCTGTCCCTCACATCGTTTTCCTTCCTCAGTTATGTCGAGCTCATCACCATTTCTGCTTATCAAGAGCAGGTATAGGAAATAACGAGTACAGAAGTTCACAATACCAACGTCCTATCTTCTGCACGTCTGTGGAATTTGCCTTTCTTGAAAAGAACGTGCGAGCAGTTGACGAAGAAAACACGATAAGATTCGATTTTTTTCATTTCTGTTTATAGCGACAGTAGATCAAGGCAGGAGCTACTCTACTCTCTCGATTGGCGCTACTAAAATGCGCTTATCGATGTATTAGGCCATGACGTCAACGCGTAAGCCTGTGAGTTTTCGAATAGTGGGTTTTCGGCGTAGGCGTCCAGCGCTTTTCGGCTTCTCGATGAAGGGATCCAGGCCGCTGCACGACGATGAGTGATCATCATGATCAACGTCCTTTGGCCAACCGAGACAAATACCCGTCAACAAACACGACTCCTGGAATAGGCCCCGACGATCGCCTTAGGATGCCTTTTTTTTTCCGGCGAAGACTGGATTTCGCAGCTTCGAAAATAGAATAGGAAATACTAAGCACTGGCCATGGCAAGCATTCCTATTAAGACCACCACCATAAAATCTTATGACAATTTGTTTTCCTTCCCTCCATTAGAACAAGAAAACTGAAATGAAAAAGAAATGATAAAGCAACGGCATAATTCCTCCGCTGTGTACATTCCTCCCTGAAATCTGACGCCCACAGGGCTGGATTCCTGGTTAAGACAAGCAGTTGTTCTTTTCCGCTTTTGTCGATGCCTAGTGTCCTTTCCATCTTAAGACCCTTTCATCTACCACAGAGATTTCGCCAAATAAACTGAAGAAACTCTCGAAAATTAGGCTAAGCATAACATCACATTGTGTGCCGACAGAACCACAGGCCTGGGTGATACCGAGACAAGGAATCCAGGCAACCCGTCCCCTTCCCCCTCCCCTTCTTCCCCCACTCTCACCACTCGTGACTTCAAAAAGAATCTTGTCGACCTCCACCTGGGCTGCCTCCTCTGTCTCCTCATCTTCCAACGACTCGAAAGCATCCTCCACCATCTCTTCAATCAGACCAGCCTGCAAAGACAAAACATGTCTTAAGAAATTATTCTGGACATTTGCACTTCACTCACTGGCACCACCAACTCAGTCACCAAAGACAAGTTTCAACCATTCCACAATTACACCATTGAACAAAAGTCAAAATCCTCAAACCCAGCAGCAGGAGTCCATAGATTTGAGCAGCCTGGGATCAAGACATAAACTGTTATGTCACCATGGCAGTCAAGACCACAAACTAACATCCAACACATACACACAATGCATAGCCAAACAACAAAATTTTCTTTCCCTTCTCTTGCTTCCCTTTTTGAAAAAGAAGAGACAAGATTCCAGAAGCACTTTCTGCCTGATGACCAACCCACCTTCATCATTTCTTTAGACAGCTCCTGCATAGCATGAGCAATTTCAGGAACACGCAGCAAGCTGTTCATGGATGCCATCACCTCAGTGCTCTTCTGCAAAGCACCAGCCATTCGCGCAGTCGCTGTAATCAACAGAACCACGTCAGGTCCATGTCCAACATCACCAAAGTCTTTACATGAGCACAGCTGAAAATTTGCAATTCACTAGCAGCAATAGTGAACCTGCCTCATCAGGACATCTTTGCCAAAACTAAATGTACTCAAACCCAGCTAACAACAACATTTGCATGGTACAGCTACCAACAGAATGGCACTGCAAAAGAAGCATTATTTCGATCCTGCTTCCCGCAGACTGACAACAGCAAATGTGTACCACATAAACAACTTTCTTGACAAGTGACAGATACTAAAAAAGGTCAAGATACTTGCTTGATATGACAACCTAAACATGTGATGGACTCAACACTGGCATCAACTGATCTTAACTTGGACTTCACACTGACATCATCTGAGTTCAACTCACCAAGCTGATTCTGCATGCTCATCATGACTGAATTCATCTGTGCCTTGGATGCATAAATCTTGTTGACTGCCTTGCGTGATCGAACCATCTCCTTGGCAAGGATATTGCACACATCCTTCTGTCCCTTCTTGGCGGCATCCTTCAGAGAGCGCTTGACTTTTTCCTCCTCCATTTTTATCGCTAAAGCAAACATAGCCAACGGTTGCTTGAGCAGTAGCAGCAACATGAGAATTGTGGAGGGGGTGGTTAACACACAAAGCCTCCCACCAGAATGGCAAACATGAGAAGACATCTTGGGCGACTCCCCCATCCCAGTGATTTCTCGACATAATCTAACTACAAAATGCGTGCGCACATGGCCAATTTTTCAACAAGATTGGGGAGGAGCAAAGGGGGGGGGGGGGGACACGGATCAGAATGACAGTGTGTATGGACAGACCAATTTTGTCATTACATACATAAACTTTTGCCTTCGTGTATGTACGCTGGGGCCAAATGCATACTTGAAGCTTTTCTGCTACTGCTAAGGCAAAGAGCAAGGTGGATCTTAACGGGTTAGTGACCTCCCCCCCCCCACCCCCTAAAAAAAAAACTTTTCACATCTGGCTATGTTATATGAAAAAGAACGGTCCACTCTTCTTAACCCGCAACGTGGCCCAAGCATCATACATCTACACATCTCTATGGTCACAGAAGACCTGCTGAATATGACCAACAACATTTTCATTGTAACAGCCACTCATATTCACAGCGCGAGTGCTGTGTACTTTGTACTGAGCGGATTTTGAGTATAGCACGCCCCAAGCCTGTGCCGTTTTTTTGTTGTTGTTGTTTTTGCTTCCTGTTTTAAAACATATCCATAATATTATATAAAAACAAAATAAAATTAAAACATGCAACTCAACCTGCTGTATTGGCATGCCATTTGTCAAAATTCAAATCCGAATGAATGAGTTTCACAATGCGTTTAAATAGTCTACGCTCTCTGCCGCAAGCACAATTCCAATCAGGTTTCTCTTCCCGCCATTACTTCGACGCAAAACGTGAGCACAAATACTCAACCATCTTTCCGCGTCAACCGCAGAACTCCGAGAACTGCTGGATCGAAAAGATATCCGCTCCTCCCTGCCAGGAGTTCGTACTTTCTCTTTCCGTGACTTAGCTCGTCAGTCACCAGCACAACTAGTTGCTTACATCTAATCTGTCGATCCAAGATCCGCTGCTCCTTCCGTAGTCGAGACCGCCATTCCCTAACCTGCAAAGAAGAAAACAAAGCGAAATTGAGCTCATCGCCGTCTCCCAGACGTTCGACTTGCGCGCTAAAACACCATACTTGTTCTCTCGGAGTCTTCTGCGGCTCCTTTCCGAACAAACCCATGATCTGGACGTAGCAACCAGAACACGCAGTCAATGAATCTTCTCCTCACATGTAACAACTTTTTTCCACGGCGAGACGAAAAGTTCAAGAAACCACCTAAAAGTGCAAGGCAGGATAAATTTCTGTCAGGCCTAGCGCCCCATCGGCTGTTCTGACTACAAAGTGCAGGCCAACCCGCGCCGGTCGAGATTTTGCCAAGCAATCGCGATTTCAACGCAGCGCGATCGACCAGACTAGATATCGGCACGATGCCCGATCGATCGATATCGCGCGCCTGGTTACTGTATGACGTAATTTCACTCACCCTGATGCACGCGCGATCGCCTCCCGATAATATGGGCCTTTGGTTTTTATTGTTCTTCTTTTCTTTTATATAAAAGAAACTAAGAAAGTTACAGTCTGCAACTGGGGTCGAAAATATTTCCCCATACTATGTAGATGATTCGATCTTGAAGTCACTCAAATACATGGGTGAAAAACTATAATAGTTGAGCATAAGCATTTGTTTTTGTGATACATGTATATCATGGTATATGTGTAAAACATCACGTGGCTGTGAAGATGGAGAAGAGAGAATGTGACAGGGGGCCCCAAGATCCAGGACACACAACACGAGAAGGAAAGGGTTGAAGGCCAGGCACAGTGACGAAGAGAACAGAAGAAGAGCCCACTGAGAGCAGAGACCAGAGAGAGGACGTGAGAGCACTCGAGAGAGAAAACGGCGAAAGCACAAGAGACCACGACAAAGAGCAGAGCATCAGAGCGAGAAAACTACAGAGAGAGAGAGAGAGAGAGAGAGAGAGAGAGAGTACACTATCCTAGGCCATTTATTTATTTTGAAAGCCAACAGTGAGTGTCACGCTGGACAGCATACACACTGTGGGCCAAGAATTAATCCCAAGATCATTATGTAACTAGAGTAAACAAATCATTTATAACCTAAACGAAATCTCTATCTACTCGCACGAACGTGACAGACAGAGAGAAAAAAACGAAAGAAAAAATCGGTGGGCAAAGCGGGAATCGAACTGCATGGTTCGACCATCCATTTTTTTTCTCTTTCATTATCTCTCTCTCCCTCTCACGTTCGCAGGAGCTGATAGAGATTTCATTTTGGTTATGGTAATTCCCCGCACGAGGGCATGAAGCTTGCCTTCTTGTGAGATTATCTATTGTATTGAATCTTACGCATGTATAGCTCTTGCTCTTAGGTTCAGACAAGAGTTTGCAGCGTTCTGATTGCCACAAAAGTGTACGAATTGCATTTCCTGGGATGTATCTAATACACAAGTATGAATGAAAGAATAAAAATAATGTGCATAGAGTGATAAAACAGATTAGCCTTGTCTTGTGGTACCTGAAAACACAAACAACTACTAAACTTCATCAACGTCGTTCTTATCAAAACAAAGCTTCCGAGAAGTCTGACGTTTTGTTCTCATCATCCACATCGGCTGACATCAGACTTTCCGGTACTACAACAGCAGCCTCTTGACTTCTTCGAGGACTGTTGCCTCTGCACCTGCCCTCACCACTGGATTCTGTTGCCCAGCCTGAACCAAAGAGAAGGTCAGCCAAATCTCCATGGTGATTAGGACTACCTGGCTTTCCATCTCTGCAAAACAGGGCACGTGAAAATAAAAAGAGGAAGAAAGAAACGCAAGAATGAGATCTGACTTGAAAACTTAAACAACAACAACACAAAAGTCATTGATTCACAATACAGCAACCATCTTCAAAGGCAAGCTTTAATCTCTGATTAAACTGCACATTCGCTTACTGAGTGAATTGGAGAGAGTACGGCGGCGATCTCCTGGCATTGGTCTGCCCAAACAGTAACTGGCGAAGCTCGGCATCATCCTCACTGTGTACATTAAATTAAATTAAAAATAAGCACCATCAAACCTAACAATACCTCTTTTAAAGGTCATAGCTCCCATGCAAGGAAACATTCAAACAGAGCGATTTGTTTAAAATGTTTTCTCTGACCATTTGTAACTATCATCAAACAAGTGGAGTCTTCTGTCTTCAAACTGCATAAATGAAGAGACAAACTATATAAATGAAGAGTGCTCACAAACTATATAAATGAAGAGTGCTCACAAACTACATAAATGAAGAGTGCTCACAAACTGTATAAATGAAGAGTGCTCACAAACTGTATAAATGAAGAGTGCTCACAAACTGTTTAAATGAAGAGTGCTCACAAACTGTGTAAATGAAGAGTGCTCACGAACTATATAAATGAAGAGTGCTCACAAACTATATAAATGAAGAGTGCTCACAAACTGTATAAATGAAGAGTGCTCACAAATGCCACATATAAAGAAAGTTCGCAAGCACGCATGTCCCATATGAAAATGCAAAACACTCAAATGGAACACAAATGAGGGAGAGGCTCGTAGAAAGTGGCAAAGACCCTCTCAAGAACAAACAGAAAGCGGCAAAGACCCTCTCAAGAACATGCACTATGGTAAGTTTACCTTTCGGAAGAAGCCGCCTGACGAGGGATTTCTTCACTGGAAGGACACCTCCGCCGTTTCCTTGATCCAAAAAGAAACTCCATCGTTTCAACATCCTCCTCACATCTTTAGAGATAGAGCAGGGATGAACATGGCAGAGAGACAGGTGCAAAGGAAATGAGAGATGTCATTATTTTGTTTAACTAAATTTGAGAATGAAAAAATAGTATTAAGGTTTCACATATGGCTATTTTGGGGTGTGGAATTCAATGAATCTACTAGAAGGAATGACTTCAAATTTTCAGCAATGGTAGGTCTTTGTCAACTGTTGTCTTGGACTTAAGATTGGACATAAAGTTAGCAAGCTTTTGACTTGGGTTCAGCACATTGAGCTGTACATGTGAAACCTCTTGACCTTTTTGGGGGTTTGAACTTTTTGTGTTTGACCTTTTCTGTAGCTCCACCTCTCGTAAATGCACGTTCTCCTCGTGAGCTATTGAGCAAAATGCGGTGAGTTTGTTTATTTATTTCCCAAACAAAGAAAAGACGCAGCAGACCTCTCGAACTTCATTCCGCCTGAACTAGTTTTCGTCCTTGCTCATCAGAGGCTTCCAAGGAGAACACAAAAGACATCTAGAAAAGAAGTGTTTATAGTGGTATGGTCGAGTTCTACTGAGTGGTGTGAAGATGGTGCAGAAGACGCAAAAAGACTATGCATGAATGACAAAGGTGCTGGTTGGTGCGTGAAGTGGTGAGTGTGTGAAGGTGTGATGTGAGGGTGTAGGTGTGTGTGCAGTGGGTATGCAAGCATCGTGACTTGCTGCCTTTGTGTGCATGCTAAAACAACGAGATACATGACAAAACTCTTTTGCTTACAAAAGACAGGGTCAAGTTTACAAATATACACAGCTTCCAATACATCCAAATGATTTTTGGAGCAACCACAACTCAGTACTCTAAAACCCGTGTCAAAATATTGCTCACAACAGGACTTGTTCAATGTGAGGTGACTCACTATTGCCGGCTGATAGTTATTCACCTGTCACCTGGCATCGAACAAGTCCTGTTGTGAACAGTATTCTGACACGGACTTTAGAGTGCCGAGTATTGGTCGCTCCAAAAATCATTTGGATGTTTGGAAGCAGTATATAATTGTGAACTTGATCCTGTATTTTGTAAGTAAAAGAATTTTGCAATGTATCTCAACTTGTTTCAGCATGCACACAAAGGCAGTAAGTCATGATGCATGCATACCCACCGCACACATACCTACACCCACACATCACATCTTCACAGACTCATACTAACAACTGTGTAATTCATGTACCGTCTTTTCAGGTCTTCTGGCCATCTTCACACCGCTCAATGGCACCTCTCTAGACTATACCACTATAAAGCACTTCGTTTCTTGATGTCTTTTGTGTTCTCCTTGGAAACCTCTGATGAGCAAGGATGAAAACTAGTTCAGGCGGAATGAAATTCGAGAGGTCTGCTGCGTCTTTACTTTCTTTCAGAATTTTAAGGCAGGACAGAACCCCCCACCCTCCCCCCCCGCCCTCCCCCCACCCACACCCACTACAGA
>JAOWAR010231266.1:0-14201 GCA_028571005.1 Clathrina lutea | reverse complement strand
CCTTAGAGCCTTCTCCTGTCTCGATTAGGTCCCGAAACAGGAAGGCTTCAGATATGTCTAGCTAACGCTTGGTAGGTTGCTTCTCTTTCTGCTTGTCAGGATGACAATGATCAACTGATGAAAAGGGCCATATGCTGCTGCTCTTGTATTTTTCTTTCCTTTTTCCTTTTCTTCGTGTGTCGCGCTCGCCGTTCGTCTGGCACCTTTCTTTTTCATTATGACACACACACACACACACACACACATACACACACAACACGAATCAATGTAGTGATAGTGGCCAAATTGATTGAACTGACAGCAAGTCAGGAATACTCCATCAGTTTAGGTCTGGGGTTTCTCCATCCTGGCAGGACTTGGAGTCAAGTCGGCAAGTGTCAATGGATGAGATTGCTCCTTACTGCAGATCAATACGAGCCCCATTCATCGAAACATCTGCCAAGGTCAGTCAGTGTCCACGCAAACATCACAACTTCAGTTTTGTTCAGACAAGTTACAGATATATCGAAGACTCTTTCTTGCCATTCACAACAAAGCACATTTCGTCATGTAATTTAGAAATAGCCCGGCATTGCCATAGCAATGACACTGCCCCTCAACAGCCACTGCAGTTTGCCAATCCAATCTGTGAGTCAAAGTTGTCGGCATTGTGAAGAGCCTGCTCAGTGCAGTATATACGGAATGCATACATGCTGCCACTCAGCTCGGGAACAGTCCTGAAAGAGTGATACACCTGAGAACATCAGAACAGCTGTAAGAGGTTACTCATCTTATCTCAGTTCTATTTTTGGCTATCGTTGTAACATTGTTTCTTGCAGACGGGTTTGAATATCACCGAGGCCTTCCTGCTCGTCCTGGAGCAAGTGCGTATAATCAATCCCGACCTGCTTGGCCAGCAGCCACTGGCGTCAAACCTGCTACAACAGCGAGAAGACACACCAGATGGACGAGGAAAACGAGACTGCGTGCTTTTATGATGGTTGATATCCGGGTCACGTCCTCTAAACTTACTATCTTTACAGAATGATTGACTCATTGATCCGGAGAATCAATTGAGTATCTTCAATCGCCTGATATAACCAAACATATTAATCGTGAGCAAACCAGTCAATAGTAGAATTAACAGGCGATTCTAAAAAGAAAAAAGTACCGCCTCGGAGCCTTCCATTTCTGCTGGTTATTCTTTTATATCAGTAACATTTATATCAGTAACAAAGTAACAAATATGATCGTTTCATTTCATATTTCTCTAAATGTAAGTTTAAAAAAAGATCGAACGAACAAAAATAAAATACATATTGTCCTTTATGACTATAGAAGATAACTCAATGACTGGCTGTAGAGACCAACCTGAATTGCAATTAATCCACCTCAATGGGGCTCACTGAGCCAGGGAAAGGGCCAGTGTTTTGCAGCTGCTTGCGTTTTTGATGCTGGTTGCAGTAAACTAAGGGCTTGAGATGTTTCAGAGTGCCATTGCCAAGAAAAGGCCAGAAGTGAGGGAAGGCGAGGTGAAATTTTGCGATTTTCAAGAGGAGTTTGAGCCTGTCACACAGTAAGCCTGATACAATCAGAAAACAGAAAACTGGGGGGTTGAACACCATCCTCGGTTTGCATTCCCAGAGCACATCAACTGAAACCAATCTGAAATGAAAGGATTGAAACGTACACACACATGCACACACTCAAATGAGTCCAATTCTCTACCAAGTGAGTTCTCTGCCCGAAGAGCTGACCACAGATTTTAACTTCCATATTCTCTCTCACGCATGTGAACTCTTTCGCTGCTGCCATCCCTACGGAGTGGCAGCTTGCGGTAGCTACCCGGATAACCTCTCCGGGCAGAAAAAGCTTGCCCAAGTAGATGGTGCGGGCTGCCACTCCGTAAGGGTTACAGCAGCCGGAGAGTTGGCAGTGTTCAACGGATCGGGCGAGTAGCTCAGTCAGGAGAGTTGTGGACCAGACTTTAATCTATCGGTTTTCAATTTGTGTCTGCCCATCATCTTTCCCCCTTTCCATTCTTTCTCTCTCACTTTTGAAGGAGGCTCGAGAAGTAATTACCGTATTTCTCCACGTAAGAGCATAAGCTCACCTTTCTAAGACATTAAGAATACGATTGGCTTCTGAATTTTACGTTATCCTTGGTTTAGTTATTGAAAGTGATCGACAATCATTTGTTCTGCTATGTTCCAGCCGTGCCGAAGAGGAGAAAAAAGAGCTCGCACGGGGCAAAAGATTGTCTGGGTGGAGGGCTGCATGGTGGACAGCTTCAATGGTGAGAAGGATCGGACTTAAATGAAGATCAGATTACTTCTTAATATGCAACAGCCATCAACAGGTTAAGCTAAGAAAGAACATTCCTTTAATGTTAACTAACCATAGCGCCAGGCTTTCTTAATGGTTCATTATTGATTGTACAGATGAAGCATTAGTCACCGGCAGCAACAAGACTTGATGAGCTGGTAACAGAGTCGCTCTGATTAAACAAAATTTTGGAATGTGTTTCTTCTAATCTTAGCGGTGTTTAGTCTGTCAATCATGGTTCCGATGGAACAATTGAAACATGCTATCCACCATATTCAACCCGGAAACGTCTCGAGTGGTTAGCAGTCAAGATATCACCACTTCAGTCAGTATACGGCTATTGAACAACACTAAAAAAAGAAAACCATGTAGCGACGGGTCTGTCTGCACTGGGTGCTGTCCAAGTTGCCAAAAGCCAGATATTATCATATGAAACTCAGACACAATCATATGTAGTGTGACGTCTCACCTCGTGACCAATGCTGTACAGGATGTTCAAACATCCTTCAACACATTCCTTCTCATCAACTGTACTCTTTGACCAATCCCTTTCTTTGAACTTCTGTCCTTATTCTGCGTTTCGTAACGAGTAGGAGTAATTAACTGAAGTTGAGATTCAGAAACGGCAGCACCGCCAAGAACTCACGCATACTGAAATTGTAGGCCATGGCATGTGAGTTCAGGCAATGTCATGCTCTGCTGCCTTTTTTTGACAGCACGATCGAAATTAACCAAGTATGGACTGCCCTCACCTTTCATATCTGTTTGCTGTTTTCATGACCAGAAACTAAGGCGTGCAAGGAGGAGTCTCAAAAATCTCAAATACTTTTTGATTCCGTGGAATAAGGCACTGAAGCGGATTGAAGGTTAGGCTGTTATTTTTCTTCTTCCATTTAAAATAAACTTTCAACTCCCTGCCCAAATCTATTCCATCTTGTTTCAATTTTGGGTCAGGGGATGGGGAGGTAGGGTGGTTGGAAGGAAGAAGCTCTTTAACCGTTGACCGTGTATTGCATGTATAGCATCATAGAGAGGACCACTGATTATTGCTACTGACAGTTTCACGCAATTCTGCGATCTTCAGGCAATGTCAGCTAAGGAGAAGGGTGCACTACACAGTAGGGGTGATAAGAGAAGAAGAAGAGGTGAGAAGAGAGGAAGAAAAGGTGACAAGAGAAAAAGAAAATGTGACAGGGGTATATATACTGCATGTAAACAGGTCGCACAGCAACAAGCAAGCGGATTTCTGTTTGAGCACTCTAGCAAGGTGGCAAGGCCTGATTTGAACTCTTTGGGAGCCTATAAAGCTCTCATTGGTATCAGGCCAACCTCATCACTCTGCGCTCCGCTGATGAGGCCACAAAGGCCAAAACGGTGCTGTCCACAGATTGAGTAGAATATATATAATATTCAATCTCCAGACAGCACTGTTTCGCCCTTTGAGGGCTCATCAGCGGAGCTCAGAGCAATGAGGCTGCTGGCCTGATACCCTTGGAGGCTTTATAGGCTCCCAAAGGATTAAAATCAGGACCTGCCACCTTGCCAGAGTGCTCAAACTGAGGATCACCTGAAACCAGGTGAAGCTCAGGGAGCTATGTTTGGCGCAACATATATATACCTCATGGAGATTGACTTCGCACCACATATGACGCATAAACACAGTTTGGTCCTTCCGTTGACGTAGGTCACTTCAGGCCCTCTTCGTGGGCCAAGGGCAACCCGCTTGCTTGTTGCTGTGCGAGCAGTTTGCATGCAGTATGGTGCGCGTACATGTGCACGTACGTTTAATTGCGCTGGTATTAGGGAAGCGTCATCGGGATCTTGCGTACCTTCTTCGCAACCACAACCTTCTTGTCAACTGTGAAGGCACTTCACTTTTCTGCTAATGAAGCCGTGGCAGAACTGTTTGCAGACGACAACAGTGGTGACGATTAGCTCTTCGGTGGTATGTTTAACAGGGGAGAGGATAGAGGGGACGGCAGTGAAGTCGGAGAGTGTGACAGAGGCGGAGATGCCAGCAGACGCGGAGTTGCCAACTGAGGAAGAGAAAATAGAAAAAAGCTCTCTCTTCGTAGGTCACAGCTCGGTAAAATCACGAACGACGTTTCGGCTGAGCTGTGCAAGCCTTCATCAGGTTCTGAATAAAATTGTTGACGAAGGGCAGAGGGGGATGAGGCAACTGACGCAGACAGAGTGATGAAGGAGGAATATCGACGAGTTTATTATCACCGTCAGACCCGTGTATACGTAGGTGGTCCTCACAAAATTCCTAGGCATCTGTCTCCGTGTGTGTGTGTGTCATGGGGTCATTCGGGAAACGTCTATTCCCGCTTGTGGGCCAAACAGAAAGAAATTGATCCCGGTCAAACCCTTTGCTCTCTTTTCAAAATTCGTTCGAAGGCAGGGGATATGCATTTCTTTTCCAAGATTGCTGACCTCGACGGTTGCGCCAGTTAGCTAGAAATGCCTCCTTTCATTGTCAACTGCTCTGGTTTTATAATGTTGTGAAGAACTTTTGGCAGTTGGCTCTTCAACATTGGCCTGTACAAGGAGAGCTGGACAGCACTGCGGAACTTTCCCAATTATAAGCCTGATGAAGGAGACATTGTCTGCTCGAGATGTGCTTCTGAGAAACAGACCAGTGCTAGTGCTGGAACAAAGGAGCATCTGTCTCTGCAGGACCTGCTGCTCCTGGCCTTAACGCGCCTGCCTCGTTTGGGGGAAATTGGACCAGGAGTTTGCCTATGTGTTTGGCGTTTCTGTTGCTACGGTCTCTTGCACAATCAGCAAATGAGTTAAGTTCCTAATTATCCGACTATCCCTCTTGCCTCTTTGACAATCATGAAATGATGTTGAAACTACCATGCTGAATGCTTTCAAGGAAGTCTATTCCGACGCCTTCACCGTTGTTGAAGCCACCAAAATTAAAAGTATTAATATATGTATATCCAAAATCAGCCGCTCTCTTCCAAGGTCACAGCTCTGTTCGAAAATTATTTTGCCGCCCTTGTGATTCTAGCTGTGCTCAGCTGAAAGAGCGTTTGAAGTTTCTTCAAACAGAGTTGTGACACTGAATAAGTTTTCTTTTGTTTAATTTGTTAATACAACAAGCAGAAGGTCGAGAAGTTTTTGTTTTGTTTTTGTCAGCAACCCTATCACTTTGCTCATGTATCACTTTGCTCATGTATCACTTTGCTCATGTATCACTTTGCTCATGTATCACTTTGCTCATGTATCTTCGAAATCCAAAGGAGCACCAACAAATGCTTCAGCTCTGGTGCATATCACTAACCACTTCAGTTATCATGTCTGCTGCTTTAAGAATGAAGTTTGATTGACATGGAACGTGATCCCCAAAGCTGACTTACAAGTCTAGCGATGGACTGCTATCAACAAGACTGGAGGTGCAAGAAGTTTGATTAGGTCATTCAAGCAGAGGCAAGGGCAATGCCTTGTGAAAATGAAACAACTGCATTCATTCAGTGGCATCCTACACATTCGCTTCGAGATCTCGGCAGGCGTGAGGGTGCTTCGTACCTCGTCAAGCCGATCTCTTCGTCTGGGAAGCCTTTGGGTCGTGACCGTAGAAGATAGCAATGGAGTCGAAGAAAACCAAAATATTGGTGAAAACAAAAAAAAAAGAAGGCACGTTGCTTCAGTGACATTGATCACCCCAAGGGAGAAACAGATAGAAAGAGACAATTCTGGTAGAGTGTGGCCTCTTCCGCCCACCGTACTGCGAGAAAAATGAGAGAAAATAGCACTAGAGTGCGCCCTAAAAATGGGTGTATGACTAACAATGCCAGTATGTGGTAAGGATGGCCATTTACACATGTACTTTCAAGAGTAAAAAGGGTTTGACAAAAGTAAAGCAAGAGTGGTTCAGGTAGCAGGGAAGGATTCTGAATGTGGCCCTAAGCTACCTAAGCATAGGCAAGATCGATGATGGAACTTACCTCGCAACAAGCTCTGATTTTTTCCACTGCAACCTGACCACAATGACTCTTCAAATATTGTCCGAGGTGCCCGACAGTCCAGCTCGCAGTAGGACGTCCTCAGGCCCAGTGTTCATCCTCTCAAAACATGGTCCTCTCCATCATCAGCTGCCACTTCACCATTGGGTTTACACTAAACGATCGATCGATGCCCCCTTCCTCGTACCCAGGCCGTTATTTGGAAAATTAAGGGTCAATTGCCATTTATTCCACATACGTTAAAGTTAATTTACACACTCTTCGTGAACGGCTCTTCATCAATTTTGTCAGCATTGACAAGGTGGAGCTAGTATGGCTACCAATGACTTGGTGAACGCGCAGCACACTTTGGAGCAGCTGCCATGTTCATTTTCTCTCTTGCTCTCATGCGCGTCGTGCAAGTGCTTCGTTATTTCATACCCAATGAATGTTTTTCATTTTTATTCTGCAGGCCGCTTCGGCTCTGCAGTTGTGTCCTACTTCATCTTGATCCGGTGGCTTCTCTTTCTCAACATTGTCATGCTGATACTGCTGGTGGCCTTGGTCTACTTCCCACAAGTTTACAGTGGAAAGAAAACAAGCACATCTGAGTTGAACAACAAAACCACGTCCAGTGAGGAATACGTCTACGTGCAGTCTCTCTTCACAGGAACTGTAAGATCTTAGGCATGCCACATCTAACTTCTGGGCTAGAGTTTCAAAGTGGTGCAGAAAAAGTCGGTTTATGCCCGATTACATGCTTTCCTCCGTTCCCCACCTCTTGACAGTTTCTCTTCTCAGTGAGCTAAGGAGAGATGTGAGGTATCAATCCTGAGCTTCAGGTCTGTTCATTGAGCCAGGATCCTGGTTGCACCGGGAGGTTTATCACAGATTATACTTCCTCAAATTGCCACAAGATGATGCAGGTCAGGTCAGACAAAGACACGGGAAACTTTCTCCCTGCTTGTGGCTCTTTCCCGGCTGTTTCAGGGTTTTCTGGAGGATACTGAGCTGTTCCATGGTGTTTACACAAACGAGGAGCTCAATGGTTACAACTTGCCGGTTATGTATTTAGTGACAGTGGGAGCATGCCTCTTCATCAGTTTCCTGCTGCTTATGGCGAGGTGAGCTCGAGGTTCACAGATGCCTGGATAGCTCAAGTCAAGAATTCTTTGCTTCCTAGACCAAAATTCTTTCCAAAAGGTTCTGTGAACAAGCTTTTTTTCCAATTTTAATCACGATGGAACTGAGATGTCCTTTTCAATTTTGTTTTACGTCTTATGTGGCAGTATGGGTGCGGCCTCCAGTAAAAGCTTCACACACGAACTTTCCACAACTGGCTTTAGTCAGTTTGGCAAAGTATTCGGCGGCTGGGATTTTGGCATTGTTGAACAAAGGGCAGCAAAGTGGAAGGCCATTGCTATTAAGCGTGGTTTTGAGGTAAAGCAGTCTGTGAAAATTCCATTTTTCCCTTCCGCTCTGGTTTCCAAATTCTTAGATGGCTTTGGTCTCGCCAAGCTGAATAGCTTTTAATAATTCAACATTTTGTTTTGAAAACCGATAAGAGAAGGGAGATAGATCAAGAGAGATTGCGGCCAAAAATGCAGTGGAGTCTTTGCCTAGTTCTACAGGTTGTAAAGATGGATATTCTTGTGCGCGGCTTTAACAGGAATGGCAACCGTCTGTTGAAGGATATGGCTGGAATAATCAGTCAGACTCAAACGCATTCATCAAAAATTATAGGCAAAGGTGTGCAAGCTTTGCAAACTGATTCAGACCGCAGTGCCTTCCTTCTCAGTTCCTTAAAATGATACTATCCATGGCAATTACACTGTTTTTGATACCATTTGGTATGTCATGCAGGAAGAAATTGCTACACAGTGGCTTATGGACAAAAAAATTTCTCCAAAGGAAAAAAGGCGTGTGTACATGATTCGGATAGCAACCAATGTGTTCGTGTTCCTCCTCTACTTCGCTGCGGGCTTTGGCATCTACTTTGCCACAAACTTATCAATTGATGCAGTCCATACGAAGCCTGTGAGTCTGTCATGACATTTTCCGGATCCAATGCTTAGCTCGCTCTAGTAGATTGCTCTTTTCTTTGGTCAAACGAGAAACATGTGTGTGTTCCTACATGATGGCCATCACACATAGACATTCGTGCACACACTCACACAAGCGCGTGCAAACACACGTATGCACACACAAACTGACACACACAGGCACATACTCAGGTACGCACAAACTTAAAGATACATACACACGCAACAAACGCAGGCACACATGCACACACACGAGAGCACGCATGCATACACACATACACACACTAATAAACCTGTCCTACATGCAGAACATAGACTGGTTTGTTGCTCAGCTGAAGAATCCGTTATTTCTTTTTGACCAATTCTTTCAGCATTCGAGCATTCCTATTTCATAATGTAACCGACCTATTTCTCAACAATTCCACCCTTGACTCGCCTTAACTTGAGAATGTCTGTTTTTGGTGTAGAATTTGGTTCTGTTTTCTTATGGTTTCTTTGTGGTTGCAGTCGATGTCCAACACAACTTTTTCAGAAGATGATGAACCGTCCTATGAAGAGGAACTCCGGGCATTCTCCGAGAGACTTGCTGCCTCTCTCACTATCACCTTCAGCAACCTACTCCTGCCGCCCATCTTTAAAGCTTTGGCAAGGAAGGAAATTTGGAAGATGCCACAGAAGGAGTTTCAGGTGACACTGATAAGGTGGGCATACACTTTGATCTTTGATTCGGCTTGTGGAAAGTAGCTCCATGGAGGACGAAACATCTGCCATTTCTCTCTTAGCTCATGCCGTTTAGTTGATAAGAAAGAATAACCATGCTTTATGACGATCTTTGGTTAGTCGTCACATGCAACTTGTTTCAAGCTTTGATTGCATGGAACAGGCTAAAATGCCAGTATGACTGCCATATTTAAACCCGAGGAACAGTCGACACCCCGCTGCTGTCCTATTATTTACCTATTGCATCTCAAAGGAATCAGTGAAATCTTTGACCTTCCTTTGGTTTCATTTCCAATACCAATGAACCTCCAAAAGTGCATGGTTTAGACAACCCCCGTACCCCCCCCCCCCCTCACCAATGACATATTCGGATCCCAGCCAGCCGCTACACATACTCAGGCCAAATTCCAATGTGGAAAGCGAGCGACGTGAATCAGAAAACCACAAAACATCGTGGGCACATTGAAGCGGGCACCAAGCACACTTTCAGACACTAGCACGTGCTTTTCGATATTGGTGACAGACATGGTCAGCTGCTCATCCCACAACGCCAATTGATGGAGCAGGCTGCACACTACACACAAGGATAACACACCACCAATCAGCCATTGGCGGTAGTGATAAGAAGCACTTCGCTGCCTTGGCTTGCACAGCCAGCATTTGTGTGGGGAATCCCACCTCCCCGACCCAACCCTACGAAGGATACTGGAGTGCAAATAGATCTGCGCTTTTTCACAACCAGCTCCCGCACAGAGGAAGAACAGAGACGATGGCGCCGACCATTCTGCCTCTTTGACACTCTAGGCTACCGCCTTCCCACCTTTTTACACCAAACCCGACACAGGGCACCTCAAAGCCATGCACCATTCACTCCAAACAATCACACCGCTTGCCAATACACACCTCCCTTCTTCCTGCCTTACGTATACTTCAGAACCAGATGGAGCCCAATGGGCGAATGTCATTCTTTTACTAGTTGTCCTTCCGTATTCTTTCTCTTATTTCCTTATGACATTAAACCGTTTTCTCTGAGAATGTCTGATAGCGTCAGTTTCAAACCATCTTTTTCTTCCCCCAGTTTCATCCCCACATTCTTTTCAAGCTAACTCTTCAAGTTCAACTAACTCTTAGTCTTGCGCACAAGATTATGATCAGATAGGGAGAGTAGGTTTCGATCCAAAGTCCATGACCTTGGCACGCGGGAAGATTTGTCATGTGTACCAAAACTGCATTGACATGACGGCCCAAGGCCATGTTTCAGTGAGGCAGTGACAAATTGTAGATAAATAATGTCATTGTTTCAACAGGTTCTCTCTTTAACTTGCTCTGTCGAATGTGACTAGCAAACTATGTCTGGTTTCGTTAAGCAGAATGATTAAAGTTGCATTTAGACCATAAAGACAATTTAACATTTTATGTTTTGACAGCTAAACAATGGGGTTTTTTTTTGCTTATTCAAATTCAATTCCCTGCATGTACAGGATATTCGTGCTGAAGCTAGGAGCAATTGGGGTTCTCATCTTCACCACATTTGCACAAGTAGAAACCTGCCAGAATGCAAGCTGCCCTAATCCGGTGAGCGATTAGTATTCTTATTTGCATGCATTGAATAAATAACTGATCAAATGCTCCTTAATTCTGATCATAACTTTTCCTCTAGACAGCGCAAAAATCCATATCCTTCTTGTTCATTAACACCCCATTTTCTGGACTGAAGTCCATCCTGGTCTCTAGCTGTCCAGAGCAAAGCTCACAGTGTCTGAAAAAGTTAATGAGTTTCCTCTCTTTGCTGAAGTGTTGGGAAACGTTCGCTGGCCAAAAAATCTACCAAGTTATGGTGATCAACCTGCTGGTCCTGTTCGTGAAGACAGTTTTCTTCGAAACAGCTTTGAGGCAAGTCCAGTGTAATTCGCTCTATACACATGGTGTCAATCAGCAACATACGAGCTCATTTTACGAAGCTTGGCATTCCCTTGAATGTCAGATGCTTCACTGACTGACCAAAGTTGTGGCCGGGGACAGCTTATCATAATACTGTAACGGAGACTTTCCATTTTCTTCACTAGCAACAATCGTCTCAACCATTTAGAAATGTTGCCTAAAGGCCTGGCCTCGCTGCGGCCAAATGCAAAGACCTTAGTGGTCAAGATGCTGCGTCTGACTGCGAACGCCGGTCTCACTTGGTCGATATGGGATCTCCGAAGCGGCAGTCAGCCGCAGGTCTTTTGTGATAGCAATCAGCGAAACCCTAGCTAGATAGTGACCATGATAAAAAAAAAAAGTGCAAACGGCAGCATTCTTGATTTTGCGATCAGTTGTGGGCTGTGCATCTGTCGAATATTGAATGGGACTGTGAGTGATGTAACGAAGCCTGCCACTGCCAGAACTCGGAGAAGATTACTCCGTATTGCCACTGCCTTTCATACAACTCCCAATACAGACTGGCATTCACCCACTTCAACAAATTGCTGGGCCAGTCCGGCATTGAATTTGCTGCTGGCGTGGAAGCACCGGGTCACCACTTTCGTCGACGGAACCACCAATCGGCGCCTCTACGCCTGCTGCACACCTTGCTTTGTCGAAGCATGGGTGGATGAATTCGCCAAAAAACTTCTTCCCCTTCTTCCTGCAGCCGTCCTATTTATATTTATTGCCCACTCGGGGTTCTCGCCGACATCCAAATTCAGGTTTCATTGTTGGCGTTTGGCGGCAAAACACAACCCAAAATCCAGCGTTTGCGTTTGCGGATAAACGTGACTAGCCGCTCGTTTCCATGGATATTTCGTATCGCAGCGGCAAAACGCCGGCGTTTGACCGAAGGGAGACTAGGCCCTAAGACTTATTTTGCATGTATCAAACAATATCACCTGACATCAATGAGTTCAGTCAGTAGTACTTCTGCTGTATCTTGTGATCAAACACTCCATTTGTGTCTAGAAACGTTCAGAAAAGTGAAATATGAACAAGTCAAAGATTTTCTTCAAACAAGTCAAGGCAACAGGGTTGCAGTTGGCATGTACAAGGTGCCCTGCCCTGGCCCAATCATAAACTGCTCCGACTGATGAATGGCCATTCTTGGCGAGCAGACACTGAAATTGGCAAGCAAAGGCAGCAGATTGTTAATATTAGAAGCAGAGAATGTGTGAAGACACATAAATAAAGAGCTTCGTCGGTTAGAGCGCAAGTGCAAACATTTCAATCAATTCTTCTTATTTTCAAGGTATCGTTCGATAACCGAGTTCATACACTGCTGTAAGACAACATTATACACGGCTTAAGTAGATCAACTGCATTCACAGATGTGTGTACCAGTGGAATTCCCTGCCCTTGTGTCAAGGTTTACACCTTTGCCTACCCCTTAGAACATAATTACTGCTTTGAATGCAGTCTTTCCAAAGCCGATGCCATTGGATTACATATATATATCTGTGAATTCCAAAGCTGACGCTCCTGTGATTTGGGTTGCCTGTTTTCAGGGTGTGTCAAAAGCGAAATGACTGCCTTAAAAAGCGAATGAGTGAGCTGGAGTTTGATATTGCTGCCAACGTCCTCGATGTGCAGTATGCCCAAGCTTTGACTTGGTGAGAAGAAAACCATATTGTAAATCATCAGCCTCATCACACGTGACCAACTTTGAAGGCACTATCTATGTTGCAGTAGGGCATATCATGTTCGTATCCGAGGTGAAAAGCATACAATGCCACGTAAACGCATGCACTCCTCTCCACATAGTCAATGGATTAGACACACCCTAACATCTCCACCCACTACACAATCCATTGCAATCCAGGCGGGCAAATGGAATTCGGTGAAATAGTCCACTGGCTGACATAAACAAATGGCAAGCACAACTGTGCTGTACTGCTCAAGCAAGTAGTCAGAGGGTTGTTGCGAGCCGGAACTAGCGCCAAAACACTTCAAAGTCTCAAAGGACAGTTTAAGTTGGAGAAAAAATTATGTATAGTTATGCATTCAATTTCTTATGTCAGTACCAAATGCACGATAGTATCATACCAACATCGATGGCCTGTTTTCTGATGGTCCAGTTGTTTGTTTGATTGGGATTTACTCCTGTTTCAGGCTGGGTTTTTACTACGCACCTCTTCTGCCAATCATCAACATCATCTATCTCATTGTCATCTTTTATGCAAAGAAGGTAAGGAAATTAGTATGTTTTTCTAATGTGATTTTTCGCCATAAAATGAAAGAGAAAAACAACAATTTAATATGTAATTTTCCAAAAAGAGAAAAACAACAATTTAATATGTAATTTCACACAATGAGAAATACATCAATTTAATGGTGTGGGTCTCAGTAGCTCAGCAGTTAGAGCGTCGGAACGCAAATCCGAGGTCATGGGTTCGAGCCCCACCTGAGGCCAGTGATTTTTTCTTCGTTCGCTGTCTCTCTGCCCCCACGGGCGACTAATGTGTTTCTCTTTCTCAATTTAATATGTAATTTTACACAAAGAGAATAACAGCAATTTAATGTGTAATTTTACACAAAGAGAAAAACATCAATTTAAAATGTAATTTTACACAAAGAGAAACACACCAACTGAATAATTATGTAATTTTACGCAAAGAGAAAATAGCAATTCAGTATGTAATTTTATACAAAGAGGAAAACAACAATTAAAAAATTAAAATTAGGTAGTCTCTGCTAGCCCGTTTTCGATGTTATGTACAAGCCAGGGTGTCGTTTTAGTCCCAGTCTTTTTTGTCCTTGCCTTGAGGTTTTTTTTGGTCACTGACCTTGGGCCAAGGGTGGCAGTGAGAATTTTGTTGTTGTTTTATTTTGTTTGGAATTTGATATTCAGGCCCCGACACTCTGGCTTTTGTGGTAGGCTGTGTGTTAATCGTGCAAAAATTGCATTCAATATCGTGCAATACTACCAACCACCACTACCACAGATCTGTATGCCTGTGTGTGCATTGTTTTGTAAGGCGGACGGAAAACAACAATTTAATGATTCACGCCGAGACCAGTTTTGGTCTCGTGTAATTCTGTTGTTATAATTTCCGGTCCGTCTGCTGTTCTTCTCACTTTCTTTCTTTGCTCTTCTAGGTCTAGTTATGGTGATAGCGCTGTTGCTCGTTTCGTGTCTGTATTTTGTGTTTTGTATATTTCCAATGAATTATACAATAACAAAAAAATGAATAAATAAAATTTAAATTTAATA
>JAOWAR010231155.1:0-14201 GCA_028571005.1 Clathrina lutea | reverse complement strand
GGTCTGTGTCAATCGGGAATGGAGAAAAGAAAAATATTTGATGGTTCAATTTCTTCCCGGAGATTTTCAGTTTCATTTTTGTGGCATGTTATGCTTTTGGCGGGAGGGTTTTCAGGAGATACGGGCATGCCTGTTTTTTTTTTTGAGAAAATGAAGAAATTTGTGCACGGTCCCTTACTTATATTTATGGCAGTCAGCTGGTTGAATCAAAGAATGAGATAAAGAGAAAAGCCAAAAGGTGGAACAGTGACAGGGAAGAAATAGAGAAGACGTGAAGAAGACAATGCAATGAAACAAACTAGGCTGAGAGGGGACGATGCAGGTTAGTCCTGGCAAGGGAACATTTTTTGTTGATGGCCAGGACTATATCCTTGGCCGCCACCTTCTGCTTGGCCCCATTTGTACTGAAATTCAAGGCGAATGCTGCAGGGAAAAAGTGACGGGAAAAGATTAGTTAGATTGTGGAAACCTGTAAAATGCGCAGTTATGTGAACCTGTTGTTTTCATGACAGTGCCGGCAAGCGAATGAGAGTGACTGAGTTCCTAACATGTCTTTGATATTACTTACCGATGATTGACTTCACAAGGGTAGGGCGAAGACTTTCCCTTTTCGAAGGGCCCTGTCCTTTCGCAGAGTGGGCTGCCAAATCCTCTTGCGAAAATAATTTCCTCGTAAGGAACCTTGTTATGCACGTTGGAGATGTCTTCTCCAAAGCTGTGGCATAGTCGAATGGGTTTGTGAACACTTCTAAACCATCGACGATTCTCACATACTGCAAGGAAACTGCGTATTGCAAAAAAAAAATACAAAGAGGATGAGGTACGTGGATACAGCACCTTTTGGTGAAAGAAAACAAAAGCAATGAAGCTATGCAATCACCAGGGCAGAACTCAGGGATGCCAGTCTGCAAAAGGAAACGACATGCAATTCTGAATTCGATAGCAGCACTGAATAAATTTGTGCAAACAATCTTTTACCAGCCATAAGTGATTGCAGCTCACCCCAAATTCTTTGCCCTTGAAAGGGACATCAACCCATTGTCTGGCCTTGAAGGCGTCGCACCCCCGCTTGTCCAGATTTTCACCGGCCTCTATGGATTGGTGTGAAAAGATTGAAAGGCAGATTACAGATGAGCTAAAGAGGCAAATGCCACAAAGCAGAAAGCATCAAGTTCCATGCACAAAAAAAGTTAAGACAGTGAAGATCTTTAGGATTTGTGTCGTTACATACTACATCCACTGTCTGAACTTAGCTGTGAAGTCATCGAGATTGAGGGGGCTGGTGCAGCATCACAAATGCATAAAACTAATGATAACAATACCCACTCCCGTCTTCCAGTCCCTAGTTAATTGCACAGCACAGCCATATGGCAGGCTAACAGTTTAAAAGAATTAAAATGGCTGCCGGTCACGTACGTGAGAGATTTTCCTCAAGTTCAGCGACCCAGGCCTTGAGGGCGTCGTTCCCATCGGGAAGACCTTTATGATCGCCACAGCAGCAAAAAGGATATGAGTTAGCGAGGCTTCCTCGTAGAGCTACTAGCAATATCGGTTCGTATCTGTATCATGACCATAAGCTTACTTCGTATATTGGCCTTCAGCCTTTCAACACGGACAGCATGGCCCTCCTCCATTTTCCGGAGTGTTTCTTCCACCTCCTCGTCTGCACTTACACATTAAGAAAACATCTGTGAAAGCTAGACAGATGAACAAGTAAATGTCGTCACCTTCACATGATGCACCAGCTTCAGAGCGATTCCAGTGTATTCAGAGGAGGAGCAACTCTGGTCGCTTGCATGAAAGGCTGCACCATGAGTGTGCAGATCAGTGTTGACGGAGATATGCCTGATTATAAATTTGCCAAATACACTACATCCCCCCCACCTGATATATTGCTGTCTCCTTCAACGTGCTGGAGGCTGCAGCAAAAGTGGTGATGCTGATCAGTACATAGCATCACCAACAACATTGTAGCAACAACTGTAACTTGTCACAATAATATAATTGTGCAAGCACCAAAATGAAAGGCGTGGAAACCATGAATGACCGAGCTGTGACATATCAGTGCTGAAGGCGTGTAAGTATCTGCTCTTATCCATCTGGCCACTTACACTCTGACGGCGCACTGCAACTGAGCAAAACTTACGAGCTTCAGCTGGTCACTACAAAAGCACGTTTTGTCACGTCTGCGTTTCAAGAAGCAATAGCTTTGCGTGCAGGTATTGTGAGACAAATTCACTGCTGCATTCAAGCTCACCGACTAGTTTCCAGCGCCACGTGAGAATGACTTCAGCATCAATCAAGCAGTATGCTCTACGCTTTGTGTTGTGATGATTTTTGCTACAGGTAGAGGAACAATACCGCAAAATTCAGGCCAACAAGGAATTGCTAGACCTGACCGACTACCACATGGACAATCTGAAAACCAAAATGTTTTTGGTGGTAATGATGTGTGTATTCAGCTGCAGTAAAACGAAGAAATGATTGTTGAAACATTTTCGGCTTATCATCTCAGTTTACATGATACAATGATAACACTTTGCCCTTGTCCTCTGCTCTGGGTAATGCGCTGCAACATGCCTCGTCTTTTTCCCTGAAATCTTTGTGCACTGACATGACCAGAGAGGGAGAGAGGAGCATAGGAATGAGGTACCTCGTATCATAGTCACATTCATTTTTAGCTGCACTTCTCAATTTCTTTAATGTGTAAATAGTGTGTTTATGTAGATTTAAGCTATGTAAAATTGACCATTATTCTACATCTGTGTCTTACATTGGACCCCGGCTTCCAGGTGGTCCGCCGTGACTCGACGGATCACTCCATTCTGTGGCTGAACTCTGAAGAAAGATGTCATAACAAAAGACTGATCAATGTAATGGATCAAAGTTGCAATGACAGGCAAAGAGAAATACGTGGATCCGAGAAGGTATTAGGTGATCAGGGGAAGTCTTAATCCACGATTGTATAATGTCTTTTGATACACAAAAATCCGCAATACAGTCAAGGTGTTCATCTCCACTTATTGCTAATTTGGACACTCCCATTGTCGCTCCGGCCCGGGCAAAAAAAAAACCCGCAACAACAGTCACCCCGTTGGACAACTGTCTGTAGTGCAAAAATTTTGAGGTTCAATAGTTTTTGCTGTCAGACTGCAGACCATAGATGTGTTTCATTGCAATGCTCTGCTTATAGTCACTGTTAGGGTTGAAATCTCTTCAGCACGTGCTCACTGTCTGATTCATATTGTGCATGAGGGAATGAAATCAATCCGCAGGATGTGTACGACCTGTTGCTGAACACCCACTCGGGCACACATGTGCTTCACCATAGATCATGGAAATGCTTTTTTTTTTTTTCTTCAGGTGCTGCTATTTCTCCAAGAAGAAGTCCAGCCGCTTGAAGGCCAACTAGAAGGCTCAGTCAGCCTCAATGTGTAAATCAAGTCTCTGATTGACCGGAGAAAACCAAGTTCATTCAACTGTTCTGGAGGAATCTTACACAAATGGCTGCTCAGTAGCACCAGCATCCCCGCATATTGACTTGTGGCCATGCTGCAGATTTTTTTCCACTTCTGAGAAACTATCCTTGCTTTTTCACCTCTGGCTCTATCAAGTGTTTCATCTGAAATTGGACTTCTGGCTGAGTTGTGTGTTCATTGTTCTGCTTGCTGTGCTGTGGTGGTGGGTAAACTGCTAAAATGTTTGCTTGCCGACTTTTGCTGACCAGTGGAAGATCACACTGACTCCCTCTCCGGTTCTCTCTATTACTCTCTCTTTCTCTTTCTCTCTCTCTCTCTCTCTCTCGGCTCTGTTACTCTCTCTTTCTGTCTCTCTCTCTCTCTCTCTCTCTCTCTCTCTCTCTCTCTCTCTCTCTCTCTCCCTCCTTCCTGTATTTGGTCTTCTACATCGCTGTTGCAGGAAATATTTACATCATCGAAGAGTATGTGTGGGGTTGGCATTGCTGAAAATGTAAACATGATGAAGTTCTGGACTTCTCTATGGTCGAGTTTTAGTCTAGGTATACTTGAACTTTGCGACAGCTGTCTGTCCCAAATATACTAAAGCAATGTGCACACTCTGCCTCTCTCCATTCCTCCCCCTTCTGTCTCTCTCCTAGTTGTGTATGAAGTGAAGAAGTTTCTCCGCTGCTGTCGCAGTGAACATTTTTTTTTTTTGAAGTGTGTGTGGGCTTGATTACATGTGGGGAGCGTGCTGTTGTGTACATTTTTCTACTTCTTTATCAGTACAAGTCAGTTCGCTTGCATACAGGTATATTTTATTTTGAATGATCAAACACAACATCCACAGACAAAAGGAAGAATGGTTCAGAAGTTATAGATGGACAAACAATGAGTGACCTGTCATCGCAGGTCTGAGAGAAAATGATTATGGACAAGACATGCCACGAAATAAATGAATTTTTTTACAAATTAAATTTACAAAAACATGGAAGGAAGCATTTTCCTAGAAGAGAGTTCCCAGCTCACCAGTCATTAGACACAGATTGAACCGGTGAGCTGGGAACTCGCTTTTTGAATCATGTCCACCCAGTCTGGATTCCTCGATTCAATCTGTGTCTTATGGCTGGTGAGCTACAGACAAAATGGTCAAACACGAGAACAGCAAACAGTCCCAGACTAATCAGAGAAAATAAAGTTTACTTGATGATATGTGTACATGTACCAGACCTAGCAGGAGGAGGAACTAGGGGTTCATCTAATAGTGTAAGGAAAGCACATGCATTGATGATTAAGGGAGCAAGTGGTTAGAGAGATATTGGACAGAAGGAAGTGATCTGGAAATTCTTCAGTCTATCTATAGCTCTATCTGCATGTATGCGGAGAGTGGCGATGCGGCAAGTGGCTAAAACCTCGTGTGGCTCAAGTTGAGCACGACCATCCTAGAAGGGAGGAATGTTACAATCCACACCGTCAGGAAGAAGGTCATCCAACTCCTAGCCACGGTCAGCCATCATGTTATCACCGCGTTCAAGCCTGTCTAGAATACCACTCCGTTTTGTTAACTCTTTGTCAGTTATGCGACCGCTAGAGGCATCAGAGAGAAAGGTGAGCGCTCCATTCGGGCTGCACCCAACTTAAACCTTGATGGTGCTCCGGTGTTTATACGTTGACCACGTTACAGCCTGCAAATCAGTAGTTGGTTTTTCAATCGGAAACTCCGTCGTGTCCTTTACGACCCTGCTGGACAGATAGGCAACTCTGAACACTTCTGGCATGAATGCATCAACATGCTCCCGACTTGGCCAAATATCTATATCCTCTAATGTGTATGACAAGAAGAGGACCCATGTTCGGAAAATGCATGAAACGGTTGACTGGGTGATATGGAAGCGTGCTGCTAAATCGGACTCTGGAAAGTTATGGCGCAACTTGCAGAGCGCCAAGAAAAGTTCATTCTCCTTTGCCAATGTTCTGGCAGGTCCACGACTGTCTCTCCCGCCGTGCTCCTTCTCTTTTGAGCAACTGTAGTCCATGAGCTCAGCACTGTCACCGACGATTTGCAGTATAGTGTGAAAGTCCTGTAGGTGAGTGTAAAACTTGAAGACCTTCGTATCTTGGCTGGCATAATCTAAGGCAAACACTTTCAGCTGCCCACATGCTTCCTCTAGAGCCTGCTCCAACTCACCCACTTTCTTCTGTGACTCCTCCACCTGCAGTTGCAGAGCATGAACTTGATCCGCGAGTGACATATCCTCCAACGCTTGGACGACATTCGCGGCCACCTCGGGAAGAGGTGGAGGGAAAGGCAAAACTTCCTGGTCCTCAAAGCTTTGGTCTGCCTGAACATGGTCTGTATCTTGACATTGCAAACGGCCCGTTGACGAAAACGATTTGTGAGGATGTACAGCTTTCCGACCTTCTAAGATCGCTAGCATGTCGCCACGACCTCGTCGACGTCCTCCAACGAAGTGCACTCCACACATGTACGAGTTTTGCGTCTTCGGAGTGTTGACCTGTGGAATGGCAGCTAGCCACTTCTTTCTAAGCTCAGCATTCGAGGGAAGCCGATGGAAAGTCACTGACTTGCACAACTTGGACTTACCACGACAGCCTTGGCACATTTGAGAATGAGCTGTCGACGTCGACCCACACTAGTGAGCCTTACTATACTTCCCGTCCTCGCCAACAAATAGGCCGAACTTGCACGAATCTCGGCGATTAGAACATCCTGGGACCACGCAATGACAATGGCTGGACACTTTAGAGAAAACTCGAGAGAACGCAGAAAGGAAACAGAGAACTCCAATCTCAAACCCAGTGAAAGTAATCTAGAATGCAATATTTCGCAATGCGATCTGCAGTTGCTCGCCCTGCAGTGGATTTGGCCGCCATTTTGTGCATATGGGCCATTATCGTTTGTGGAACCACCTACAGGCCCTACGTGCCTGACGGTGCCAATAACCCTGCGCAGTTTCAATCCCCCTTTGTTACCAACTTAGATTTGAAGGTTTTTCTTTGCACAGTTCTGGAGAGCTTCTAAGCTAGAAATTATCAAACCACTCACGATTCTCGCAGTTCTCTCCGTCAAAAGCTGTTGTGCAGTGACATTTGTATCCACCGACTTTTTCCTCACACGTTCCTCCAAACTGGCATGGTGAGCTGGAACACTCCAGAATTTCTGATGAAAGAGACAATTACAAAATAGAAAGAAGCCTAATACATTAGCCTAATACATTTTGACTTTAGATAACATCTACCGTAGTTGACCGTCTGTACGATTCCAACTGCGGCTAGTAATTATCTTTCTCCTCTAGATCTTCCCGAGATGACCGTATACGATGTTTGATCTCCATACAACAAACAACATGTTTAGATATCTGTGACCAAATTTGGCATTAGCAAAGTGTTGTCGTTAAAACTATATGACTTCCTTTACCCTCCTTCAGAAATCAAACAGATGGGATGATCCTTGGCAGTCCAACATTTCATTTGGGCAAATGTGCCCTTCCTTAGATATGGATGACTGTCTGTTATGTATTGTGGGTCACAAGCAGACATTCATACAATTATTTTAAGGAAAAAAACCTCTTAGAGGCTCAAACCTTATTTTCTGTTTAGGCAAAATCGGGCAGCCCCAGGATAATAGCTTTATATTAGTTCTATTATTGCGCATCACCCCCAGCGATGAAGGTTACCCCCGTGTAGCCAAAACTATTGTGAGCCTTCGAAGATTACAAGCTTTAGAAGTATACCTTTAGACTATTACGGTAGCTGTAGACATTTATATTACCATTCAAAGTATAAATCAATATTTTAGCCGCGCCTAGATAGCAGAGCTTTTTAGAGCCAGTTCTAAAGCACAGCATGACCAGTAAACTTGTTCAATTCTTTTTAAAAAAACTGAAACCTGGAAATGAAACACCAAATGTTGAATTTTTCTGTGATTACCCTCTACATTGCAATTTATTAAATGGTTTCCTGACCTGTACAGTAGCTTCCATTGCTTGTGTATCCATGACGGCAAGTACACTGATATGACCCAACAGTGTTCGTGCAGTTGGCATGTTCATGACAAACATCATCATCACATTCCTTTTTGTCTAAAACCGGACAAATGTCAGAGAGTCAATGCTGATATATATGAGCAAAGCTCTTTGCATCATCCAGTATCATTATTGCTGCAGAATTTGAAAGCCTTCTCTACATTAGGTTACAGAATGGACATTATTAGGAAGTACCGTCCGACGATCTTAGGCAAACCTGGTCTCAGTCACGGCCGGTCGAAGAATTACATCTGCGATTAAAGTCTTGGAGAGTCCAGAGGAGGGGAACTAGGCAAACTGATTGGATTTTCTTTATGGACTCTATGTGAAAACTGGAAAAGGGGAAGAAAATTCCAGTAGAAAGAGCGAATAGTCTAGGTGAGCGAAAATTGCAGTGAATTTGAACGAACAAACGAAAAAAGTGTACAAAAACTCAGGCCCAAAACTTAGACATGGTTGGCCTAAGGGTTCCGTGCAGGTACTTTCTCCATGAATTGGCATAGACGTCTTTTTGCCAACCTCTCCCCTCTCCCCTTAGCATTTAGCTTTGGTGCTAATTTTGCTAAGCACCCAAATTTGCTCTTTATTTAGTATTATTCGGAGTCGGCAAGAACTGTTTTGATTTTGAGTATTCTACCAGCCCTTGGTGCCGACCCGCTGCCTTGAGGGACTTCCGTATGACAGATGAGTATGTCTAGCTTACCACTGCAGTGAATTCCATCTCCACTGTAGCCTTTCTTGCAAGTACAAGTATATGACCCAGCTGTGTTGACACATGTTGCAGCTGAATGACAGCTGTGACTGCCATCCTTGCATTCATCCACGTCTACAGAATTGGTACAGTGCCGAAGATTTCTTCTATTTTTCGTATCTTGCTGTATAGAACCATGATTATCACTTTACCTTTGTGACACCGGTCTCCCTCATACCCAGCTGAACAGTTGCATTGATACGTTTTCTGAAACTTGGCTCCCTGGTCATTTTTCAGCAAACACATTCCACCATGCTGACATGGTGGATGAGAACGACATTTCGTGTTGCGGAACGAAATCTCACCAGCTGTGACACAAGGAGAAGTGAGAAGGAGATACAAATTTGTTGAACAAACACTTGAGTAAGGGTTGAAAAGAGTATATACGTATCGGAAAACCAAAAAATATATTACCGTCCTATTTGGCTGAAGTGCAGACTACTTCAGCTTAACAGAATGTCCGCCAACTGAAAATTCTATTTTTACCAGAATATTTTACCATTTTTTCCGACGAAATGGCATAGAAACCGGAAACTGGGATGGCACTGGAACCACAGTCGCTCTACAGCCTCCGTAAACCTAACTGAGACGCAAAGCCAAGATCTATTCGGACGATAGCGCGCTCGTTTCGCTCTAGGAGCGAGGCCAGCGGTAAAGGTCGGTCTACTTCCTTCCACTTGCTTGTCCTTGACCGCATCAGCACAGCATGGCGAGCGGGGTATCCATCGATTCTAACTTCTAGCCTCACCGAAGCTGGTTGAAGCCGAACTTATCGCCTAACTAATCCTAATTAGGATAGCTTCACAAAGTAGGTAGTACCAGACTAGGAATACACTGAGGAGATTTTGGAGGAACGAAGTCGTACCATTTGCTAGTCATGGCTGGCGCTGCGACATGTGCTCGATGTATTTGGCTGAATTTGCCACGACTACTGTGGTGTATTACATCCAACACCTACTTACGCTTACTATTGTATTTCAGTCTAGACATACTGTCTTCTCCTAACGAGGAGATGTTTTTTTGTCTACACCTTCGTCAGCAGTGTTATCGGGAAGAAAAACTCGATTAATTTTGAATCATACCCGGAGTCAATGGTGTAGAAACGGGAATATTCGGCCGTCTTTGTTACCTTTTCTTACCGAAATGCCTTCATTTTACTTTTTTTTTTAGAAATGTTTACTTTGTTTCAGGATCAGATTACGTGGTCATTTATTATTTTATCCATATGCTTCAGTGTGAGCCTACCAAAGCCGATAGTCTGTGGAATGTTCGGTAAGGCTGTCGTCACGTCTAAGATTGGCTGGCCCTCCCACGACGTGCACGTCTAGTCATTCTACCGCGATGTCGGCCCCACTTCATCCTGTCCACTGATCGTCCTTAGCAGCAGGTATCAGGCGTCCTGTCTAATCTAGTCTGTGTTTGCTCTTAATTGGCTTCACAATATTCCATTCTCTACCTTTCTCTGGTGATTCAGTAATGTCTCCCATACTTGGGGTCCAAGTGCGTGTTTTGCACACTTTGTAATCACTCGCTGGATTTTTTGCTGTAGTCTTTCCTCGCTGGATCAGGGGGAACCACTTTAGATTTGAGCTCAGGAAACGTCCTTACAGTTGCCCGAAAAAAATAAGAGAACATCACAGCCAGTGGCCAACGGCCCCGGGTTTCCTTTGGGCTAATATCAGTCAAATTTTGTTTTCCTTCTTCATTTCCGACGTCGTTACTGGGTATAACTGTGCTTGACGATTACGCCTACCCTTCCTGTGTTCTCCCCCAGTACTTCCTCTACTACGACGTACGCGGCTGAAACGAAGGTGGGTTTAACCAACTTTCTCCTCCGAATTTCACCAAGCACAGTTAGGATAGGATAGAGTACATGCTGAAGGCCCAAAACACGCGATAAAGACTGCCCTAATCGGACGTCTAACCGTTAGTAAAACTGTCGTGCCATCCATGCACTACTCCCTATTCTCCACTTCCGGCTGGCTATGCTCATGTGATATTTGCATCGATCGGCGAAAGCGAAGGTTCGTCGCCATTTGATGTTTCCATAGTGATAATTCCGCCATGAGACATCAGTTGGCCGAGTGCGCACGCCTGCTGTTCACTGGCATGGAAATCGAAACGCGCGAAGTTCATCGGAGCCGAGCCGGAGGGATCGGCCCACAGCGTAGCGAGTCAAAGGTGCCGGCAGTGGCCTTGATCCTTTTTTCGATTTTACGGCTTGTCGAATTTTCAGTACGCGCGATGGCAACTTTCTTTTACCGAAGCTTTACGTATACGAGAGCAGCGATGATCATGAAGAGCTTTGCTGCTGATCTGGCGAAAAGTCCGGGCGGGAAGTTATCAGACAGCGATCGACATGAGACTTAGAAGGCGCTTGTCCGAACTGTTTTCGCTTAGATAGAGTAGAGTGCCAACCCACAGCTCACCAACTTTGAGAAGGCGACAACCGATCACAAGGTTCTAGACTTGAATTGCACACCGCTCCTAGAGCTATACAACAGGCGACGGGATGGTGAGGTAGCTACTCGCAATTGGCTGGAGTGGTTTCAACCATCACAACCTCGCCTTGACCAACTTTACCACAGCCAGGTTTGCTATGCCTGCGTCAGCAGAGAGCCTCGCTTTTCACAACGCCTTTCTATGCAAGTCGCAAACGGCACAAGCCAGCACCATTAGTTACCCAGCAAAGTTGAAAGGTGATATGACGCAGCAGTGGACATCTCAGCCAAAGCGTTGCTTATTACTAGTGCCCACCATTTGCAAAATCAGAAAAGAAATTGACAGGCAGTTGCCAGATAGAAATAACCATGGCTAAATCTGACTTTCAGACAATATGGGGCTCAGCATGTAGCAAGTCCGCTTACAAATGGTATCCTTGGAAGGACGAGTCAGGTGATGTGCAGAAATGAAAGGACAGAGAGGCAGCTCAGAAGAAGCCGAGAACTCGTATCTCCTACAACTATGCACTTACGAAATGGGACTATAAAGGATTAATGGGAGAAGCAAAGACATGGACGGAAGGGGGAAAATTAACTGGCAAGAAGTTGCTTCCAAGTGCAGTATGCACCGTCCAACAAACCCATCCAAACTAGCCGCCAATGGTGGGCAGATTTTCCAAGCAGTTTGCAACGATGGTGACATAAACATCACGCAGTTTATCACGCGGAAAAACCAGCAGACAAGTGCCCCTCGTTGCCGTCGCTCAGTCGAAAGACTGCCCTCTGGCCAAGCAATCTCTGCGCACATCCCTCATGCTGATCTGAAAAATGTAGATTTATTTTAGAATGGAGAACTGTGCAAAACTCTTACACAGTACCATGACAGTATATGCAAACTACATACACAGGGGAAAAACTGACAACTGTACAAATATACAAGCAATTTATGGACAGAAGGTCAATTTGCACAAGCTACTCTATATTACTTCAACATGGCTGAACAGCAGAGTCTACCACCACAGTCGAACTACGACCCATGCCATATGTGAAAGCAGCATGGCAGCAATGCCTGGATGAGCACATCGAGATGCATTGCACAGAATCACGGCTACAAAGGCGAAAAGCCACACCACATGCCATGGCCACCTACAGGAGGTGGAGAAAAGAGCACTGGCAACAAGCAGGAGCACTGGCAACAAGCAGGAAGTGGAAGCAATGGATGTTGACACAGAACATAGAGAACAGGAACAAGTAGATGAACAGGGTGAAGAGATTGTACAGGGCTAGAGCAACAAAGAGGATGAGCCTGACGAGAGTGAAATGACTGTGGACAAAATCAGAATACTGCACACAACAACCAAAAAGTTACAGGATACAGACAGAACACCAAAATACGAGAATGAAGATAACAAAACCACAACGGCTAAGAATTTCCAGGCGCTCACCATTCACCATCCATAGCATGGAAAACAATGAAACATATCACAAAGACTGCCAGGTGACACCACTAATGAATGACATCACAAGTGAGTCAGAAATGAAGGAGGCGCTTACTTCACACTAGACACGACATGACAAAAGGCTTGCACACTCCCGGTGAATCAGCTGATACAACTGATTATGACAATCTGCAAAAAGCAATAGAAGAAAGAAAATATTTCAGCAAGTATCTGCGCATGGCGCAAGGGGGTAGCAATGCAGCTACATATGCAGCTACTCAGTGCACTACCAGATATTGAGTGAATGCTGGTCAGTGGGAAAGCCACATCATCTTTCAGTCAAAGGCGTAGAATTTTGGACAAGCTCTTGGTAACTAGGAAATGCTGATGACAGTTGATGATCTTCCCATTTCATCTCTCTCTCTCTCTCTCTCTCTCTCTCTCTCAGGGGTGGCTATCACAACAAACAGTGACGGTTGTCAGATATTCATCCGCAATGCGATGTGGAGGTTTGTACACAAAACATAGAAGAGTTATTGACAAAAACAGAACTTACAAGGTTATGACTCTTTGAAGTGCTTCTCCCTTAGAGATAATACTATGCAATTTGTATAATCATTTCTGGTGAAGATTATTTCCTGGTTTTCCACTTTCTTTTATGCAAAACGTGATCGGCATTTTACAGATAAAATAGAACAAAGAAAAGTTTCCATTTGTACTAACAAGTGACATCATTGTACTGGTTATAAATTTCATGGTGTCCTTGTTGCATTTCTGTCTCAATCTCTCCCTCATCTCTTTCTCAACCCCCTCTCTGTCTTTCGTCTCTCTCTCTCTCTCTCTCTCTCTCTCTTTCATCTTTTTAGCTCTCTCTACCTGTCTCTCTCGTTTCTCAAAGAAAAAAAGTGATGTCCTTGTACTGGTTACAAGTTGCATTGTGTCCTTGCTGCATTTTGCCACTCTTTCTCTCCTCTCTCTCTCTCTCTCTCTTTTGCCTCTTTCTTGTTTCTCAGAAGAAAAAAAAACATTGACGTACTTGTACCAGTTACTAATGGCATTGTGTCCGTACTGCTCTTCTGCCAATCTCCCCCCCCCCCCTCTCTGTCTCTCTCTCTCTCTCTCTCTCTCTCCGAAGAAATGGCTACACTTCCACTTATGCCAACACTTACCCCCTGCTGACGGAGTTGCAGTGGAATAGAGCAGAAACGTGACTGCGCAGAAAAGTAGCAGTCTAGGACATGCAGTTTCACCAGGCTATCGTCGTCCACGTGTGCGCAATGTCCCAGTGAAGTCTCTGTCGAATGCCCTGCCCAATTTTTACGCCCAACTTACAGACTTTTTGGTTAGACCCTTTTCCTAGCACATAGAATGACGGAAGCCTGACGCGTTGACGGATGCAGCTGCATCGTCAGGATGAAAAGGAAGTCGCCTAATTATATCGTATTTCAATCTTCCGAATCACGAACATTAGCCTAAGACTTCAGAGCGAAATGTTTCCTCGTCTTTCCTCCACCAAACGAAGGCATCCTAGCTGCACAAACAAACTGCAAGGTACGTGTGTCCGGAAAACCGAAGAGAAACTTTCCTCCACGATATTCTACATCGGCAAATACATTGCAGTAGACGTGCGCGTATGACTCAGGATATTCTCGGCGCGGCCGTGATGTGCGGGCCAGCAGCTAATCGGGCGCCATCTTGGACCTCCGCAGGGGCCCCTGCGCCCAGTTTATATTTCTGAAGTTTTCTGTCTGTCTGTCCGTCTGTCTGTCCGGCGCTATACGTTTCTTTACGCCTGCACCGATCGGTACCAAACTTTCCACGTCTCCCGAGCGCGTTCCGAGAAAGGCTTTAGAGAAAGAACGAACTTTCGCCGAGCTCTTCTTCCTGCGTGTGAATGAGCTCTCCTGCCAACTGCTGACCATCGAGGGTCTTCGACAGCACTTTGAGACGCACGAGAAGTTGCTTGGTCAGCCATTGATCGTTGACGTCCCGAAGAACAATCACCACAGCCTCCCCAAGTCGTGTGCAGCCATCGTAAATGACGGATACATGTCTGCCAGAAATGG
>JAOWAR010231044.1:0-14203 GCA_028571005.1 Clathrina lutea | reverse complement strand
TGTTGTTGTTGTTGCTATGGTGTCACCATGACTTTGTTGCTAGGGTGTCTGTGCATGTAGTCAGCCAATGAGGACTCACTATGTAGGTGGTAGTTCGGTCTTTTAACTGTGTCTCAGTCTTTTGCGCTCCTGGTTTACAACTGATGAAGTGAGAGGCATATCTGACGAAACGTCTTGTTCAATCTTTGTCTTATGACTGGTGAGCTGGGAACTTTCTCCTGAATTAGTCTTCATTGGTTATTGCATCATTTCTTGCTGCAGAGAAGAAGTAGTTTTATGTTGCAATGATCTGTGGAATCCTTTCTTCAAAACTCCTTGCTCACTGTTATTGGAAATAAAGTTCTCACATTTATGCTATCAAGTCGTCCTCGGGCAGAAACGCTAGGCAGGAAGAAAAGGAGGTGAAATCAACCGAGAAGGAACTGACCCATCGAAAGTTTCCTTTCGGCTTTCCTGGGTGGCTGGGGAAGGGATTGGAGACCTGGATTCAAACATGCCACAAACAAATTCACCTTGTAATGCATCCCAGTATAAGAGTTTGACAGTGCCATATCGCAAGAAAAAAAGGTCGCCACAAGCCCGATTATTCTTAGCCCGGTCGATTGATCTGAGCAATTGATGTTAGGATTTTTATTTGGCAAGATGATGTTTCACAGCAGTTTCGAGCTCAGGTCTGCGGATCGGGAAGAAGAAAAGAAAAAGTACTGGACAACAAGGCTTTTATGGCATTTCATGACCAAATCTGTCCGTGAATACTTCAATTGACAACAAGGCGTGTGCCTTGGGCTGCGAATGTGATTTGTGCCTTCACGTTTGGCCCGTCAATATCATTTCCTCCTCATCCACATTTAAAATAAAAGATGTTTGCTGCTCTGCCATAAGCTTTACCGAAAATCTTTGTGAAAACTCCCAAACAGGATTGCTGTATGGATAGAGTTTGTATTTTTACCACAAATGCTGAAACAGATGATGAGTACAGCACGCCTGTCAAACGTATAGCTGACGGGCGGAAATTCGACTCATCGTGTCTGAAAACTTTCTTACTCTGTTATCAGCACCCAGCTGATTTTTTTTACCTTTTCAGACGACATGATTAATTTAAAAGCTACAGTGCTACCGGCAAGAATGAGATGTGAATTCGTGTGAATGCGCGCGCATTGTGACCCAGATCCTTCTCAGGTAAAGCATTGGGCCTCGACTGAGTGAAGTGCTCAGAAATCGGAGTTTGGAAGAAGACAAGTGACCGCGTGAAGAAAATAAATCGATTCAAGAAAAATTCATAAATTTTCATCTCCGGTTTCGCCACGGACTTTAGCGTTTTATCATTTTCTCTCCATATCGAAGTTTTTCGAAATTATGTGATGTGATGCTGGAAGCTGTCAAATGCACACGGCCACGACTAGATTGGGTTGGGCTTTGTTTTCCTTTCCAAGGCTGACTTGGGGAAAGAGAAGAACCTTAGAAACGCGAGCATATTTTGACACTCAGTCCTTGAAGGAAGCCGATCGACAGAAAAGTCCGTCCTGTCCGGTCCATCGGTCAATCGTAAGGCACATAACGTTTTGTGGCCAGAAATTCGATGCGATACTACCTTTAAGTTTGCTAACTTGTGTATTCTTACATCTGAGTAACTTCTTTCCTGCATATGTTTCCTCAGAAGAATAAAAAAAAATTAAGTGTTTTTTTTTTCCGTTCTCGCTTTCCCTCAGTTCTGTCCATGATCGAAATTGCGACGAAACGATGCCTAGCCGATCGCGATGTCAATTTCTCCTGCCAAGAAAAAAAAGAAGTGCAATGGACAAGCATTCTGGATCTCAACTCTTCATTGACTTTTTCATTAGTACGTCTTCTTATTCCTCGGTACCACATTTGTACAAAATACAGTGTGGTTTGTCCTTTCTCCGATGTCATTGAAGACGCTACGGCTAGTGGCAAGGAATCTCGACAGGAATAATGGGAAAAAATTCAGCCTTGTTTGTACTGGGGAGCGGGGAATATTGAGGCTCTCTTGGACATTCGAGGTCAAAAAGATGCCTGATCTGGACGCATTGATAGGGTTAAGCCATTGTTTCCACACAGCAATTTTCTAAGGAGCTCAAGGAAGCCAGGAGAGAAAGCCAGAGACAGAAAGAAGGGGAGATGCCGTGAGATTGCTTCAAGGCCCCTAAATCATTCAAAGCAAGAAAAAGCCCATTTTAAGAGCGTCAGCCTCCGTGCCCCTTCTCTTCCATCATGAACTGACCTTTCCGTGATGAGTTAGCTGATTCAGATGCCTGCATCGATGTTAACGTCTGAAAATTGTACATGCAGACAAGGGAATGGAGTACATTTAAAGAAATGATCTTGAGAGTGTAGCGAAGGAGATAGAATGATGAGCTGTTTGCATTCTTCAGCAGCTGGTCAAGAATAGTTCAAGGCATGCGAAACATAACTTTTATTTTGATCTTACATTCATCTCCAAAACGTGCCATACCTTCTGTTGACGGCTTCCATCGGGGTCATGTTCAATCCAATGCATCTTGCTGAGGTGAGCGGTGAACTCCCTAAGGTTGGCAAAATGGAAGGCACATTCAGGACAGAAGTATGATGCCTCTCCGTCGTGCTCCTCATCAGAGTGAGCGATGAATGCAGTCCTTGTCTCGAATGCCTCCATGCACCAGGTACACTCAAGGTGGTTGGTGATCAAGTGGGAGATCATCTTTGCTCTGTAGTCAAACAAAACTGCACAGCCGTCGACTGGGCATGAGCTGAAGTGGACCTTGTCGTTTCCCGACGACAGGGAATCACTCCTGGACAGTGCTGTTGTGTCACAGCACATTGGTTTGTCCATGAGGACGGGACGCAAGATTTCATCCTGCTGTTCAGCAACTCCAGCTTGGTCGCAAGGTGTGAGCAATGGTTCCTCACAGATGTCCTCGATCTCCCCAATTGAACGAATAACTGGACTGTGCTCGACCTCCATGCTTGATGAACTGCTAAACTGAAAGGATTCCAGGGAGTCAGGGGTTACTACTGTTGAGGGTAAATCAAGTTCCTTTGTTGCTGACTCACCAAGAACTTCTGGCAGATTTTCATGCTCCTGCAATCAAAGTATGAAGCACTGTAGTAATGATCTGTGCACGAATAGCTATGAAGTTTGGCAGAAAAAGGGATCTTACCTCTCTTCACAGCTTTGACACAGGGCGACTGACTGCATCATCGAGGTGCTAGTGACACGTGTAGCAAACTGTATGACAATATTAATTTTCTTCTTTCTTCTCCACTGAGAAGTATTTCACTGTTGATCCAACAACATGGTGATAAGTAAGAAAGCTTCCAGCATTCAAAAACTCCTTTGTCTCTAAAGAATTGGTTGCTTTGTTGACATGAAAAATTTTGGCCAGGATAACCATGGTCTTTCTCAGGCTTGGCATTGATAACTGAACAATCCAGTACATTAAATGATGTGCCGCGTTAAGATGGTGGTTCCAGACAGAATGAATTAGGAGGAATTTCACACCCTTAATGCTAGATCTAGACTTGACATCTTCATTGAAGACTCAGCCATATTAGGATCTATCTCAACACCCTGGTGTTGGTTTAGTGAGTCAAAGGTGTCACATCGTTTTTTTTGACACAGGCTGTCGAAAATTGCCATCTCCGTGATGAATTCAGGCCATTATTAAAACTTCAATTTTTGCAAAGGTTTTTCTGTTCAAATGTTCAGTTTATCCTCAAGCTGCAGCCCACAATGTTTTTCAGCTGGTGATAATTCGACTCAACTTTCATCCAAAATGTTACTTTCATCACGGTACTGAGGGAGAAACTAAAGTTTTTCTGGGCCATCCGTTCAGCAAGAACCGTTGAGTTCCCTCCTTTCCCTGGTTTGCTACTGTACCAACCTCTCTTTTAAAAAAATAAAACTTGAGTGGTGAAAAAGGGTAGACATACTTTCCCTGAGCTCATGGTTTGCTCCTCTTTGTGTCCGGCTGTCTGCTCTCCCTCCATCTCCGCCCTTTCCGTGCGTCGACGTCTGGCAATGCTTTCGCTCCCAAACTGCCCTACAAGTGCGGAAGAAGTGTCGAATTAATCCAAGCACGCCAAACACAATATGTCTCCCGGGTAGTCAACCTGAGTCTATCATATTGTTTGAAATCAGTGAAGCTCCCCGCAATTCTCGCAAGACGGATAAACGCCAGTGTTTAGAACTTGACGTCACCGGATTCCTCAGTTCCGAACCATTGCGTGGTGACCAACTCCCAGTTTAACGTCTAACATGAAAGGCATACAAATGTTCTGAACGGTTTGCAGCTTCTCGCATGACCGTCCTCTCCAGCAACCCTGCTTTGTGAAAACAGAAGGTCCGTCAATATGCTTACGTGTACTTTCCTTTCTCTCTCTCTCTCTTCCAATCCTTGTCGAAGCTCTCCGAAGTTTCTTCGCCGTCTTTCTTTGCCTCGCCTCACCACTGTATCTTCTTTCGTCCTTCTTTCTTCCCTCCGTTTCGATTCAATTATCTCTTTGCAAATCAGTAGACAAGAGATTGATGTTCAAAGCGATCTACTTGATTTTCTATGCCTCTGATGAGCGAGACGGAAGGGCCATTTTCACACACTCCCGGGTTTTTTCTGTCACCGCGAGGTGGAGAATAACCACAGCACAACGCTGGCTTAGTTGGTGACAATTGATGCGCCAAAATCAGCTGTTTCACCACTCAGCCGATAACCAAAGACGAGTGACAATTTTCACGTTCCTGGTGAGCTTTAAGTCGGCAGGTTTTCTCACCCTCTCTTCGGTGGATTACATGTCTGCACTGGAGGCTAATTGCTTCAAATAGCAATGAGGTACGAATAGTATGAAAATATATTATCATCGTGTAGACACATGCAAATATGGGTCCACGCGTTTTTCGTCCTGGGCTTGTTGGTACGACTTGCAAAGACGATTAATGAATCGTCAATCGTCAACGTGAACGGACCAAAACGAAATGATTTCTTCGGCCCATTCGTTTCGTGCGTCTCATTGGCGAGAGGCTTAGTTTGATTGTTTGCTTGTAGCAATCAGCTCCGCTGGTCGATGCCTCTCTGTCGGTTTCTTCCACTGTTTTACTCTCTTTGTGTTTCGCCCCGTATCCGTTTCTCCCTCGCTTTTGAAATGAAGCCGTGGTGTTTGCGTAATGGGTCTACCCCCTAGCTGAAGCGACAAGTCGGTTCGTATGTTGGCAACTCTCCATGACTGTACGGCTTAGGGAAGATACGATCCCTGTTGGCATGAACCATAACTCTCACCCTATACAAGGGAGAAGAATCTGATTTCATAAGGAGAATAAGGATAGCCTTCAAGTTACTGCAAGACTTTAGTCGAGCCCCTTGCAGCGCTGTGGCGAACACTTGCCCGCTTGTTATCTTCGACTTGGGTGCTCCTTACATAATTTATGTCACTAATGCAAAACCTCAGCTCTCACGTCACACCGTTCCTTGACTGTGGAAACTTTCAAGCGCTGCGATCTGTAAGTGTGTTTGTACTTCTCCTCTTCTTCTTTTCGGCAAGCCTTCGGCAACGTTTTGTCTGTCGAGATGCCCAGGCACGATCACTGCTGCGTGCCGGAATGCCAGAATAGGAGAAAGTTGCAACTGGGGCTTGTTCAAAACAGACGGCGGTGGTTTTGGGAGGCGTCGTTTGTGCGGAAGCGAACTTCGCCGGAAAGACGGGGAGGGTGATGCGGAGTGCTGCCGCTTAGTCACCTTTTACTCCCTGCCGAGCAAGCATGATCTTGGAATGTCGCGGCTTGCCAAACTCCCGACGGATAATGTCCTGCCGAAATCTAAGACGCGTGTCGGCAGTGTGCACTTTGAAGACACTGTCAAAGTGAAGGGAGTTCGGTAGTGTCCGTGTTTCGTTGGAATCGACGACCAACGAAGCGCTGCAGCCTGACCACCTGACGGGCTGGGAACTTGAGTGGCCGCTGTACACGTGCCTTTGGATGACCAAGAGGAACCTCTGATGGAGCTTGACATGGCAAGCAGCATGGCTTGGCGAGGTGAATCTGGACCCGGCTCACCATTAACGTTCCCATTTCTGCCAACTCCGTTCCCATTGACGCGGATTCCATCAAGATTTGTCATCGGGAACAGGAGGTCGACGGGAAACACTGCTGGAAGTCGGAGGCCGAGGTGGTGAAGCGTTCTATGCCAGGAGCTGGAAAGAGTGCAGGATTCTAAATCTTTCGTTGTGAGAGGGTTGTCTCAAAGCCTCACTTGTTCAAGCTCTACACTGGGACAGATGAAGGCGCATTCAGCTCTATTTTGGATGTTACGGGTGATGCCAACCATAGTTCTTGTCGACATGCCAAGCCAAGAGCAGGCTTAGCTCACCGGTCATGGGCCGGGGCAGAGGGCGCAGGCAGAAGCTTTCTCCAGAGGACGACCTTTTCCTTCCTGCTTTGTAAACTGGGACACACCTTCCCTGAGTATGACTTGGCCACGAGGTTTCGCATCTATCAAACATGAGTGTCCCGGAATTTTTCATGTTAGATAGAAACCATAGACACTTGTTACAAAAAGAAGGAGTGAACTTATGTCCAAAAAGGGTGATATCATGGAGAACCTGGCTGAGGTCTTCCAAGACCACTTCAAAAACAACTTGGCCATCATTGACTGCTCAGAGATCCCGATTGAGAAGTCCCAAAATGCGGATTATCAATCCTGGACCTGGTTTGCATACACGCACCATGCATAATACAGTAAAGTTTCTTCTGGCTGTCACGCCCAACTGTCCTTTGTTTCAAAGCATTATGGTGGAAGGATTATTGAGAAGGAGCTTTGGCGAACTTCTAGTACCTTTTCTTTCACAAAGTTGCCATGTGCGAACATACCTTTGGTTGGCCTTTTTCATGCCATGTCAGGAACATTCAATTGATTCTGCTTTGCCAGACCAACTTCCCATAACTACACAGCTGGAAACTATTGGTAAAAATGTGCCCTTTCCTGACAGGTCACTGAGTTTTTGAAAAATGACCTAATCAGATTTTTTCGAAACAAGAACAACTTGTTCTAATACTACTTGTATCTACTGCTTCGAGAGGATTTCAATGACAGCTCTAGTGTAAAGCTTGTTTTGTTTTCAAGCCTCTTGGAATATCTTGTGTATAAAATTTGGTGGTCTAACTTTCTTTCCATGATTCCCCATGGAAACGTCAGGGACACAAAAATTGGGAGCACCATGCACATAACTTGCTTAAATACCAGAAACATATCTCTGGCATGCAGGCAACGTGAGAAAGAGCTTCCATCCATGTCCTCTTCTTGCTTTATGGACAGTAAACAATGAGCTAGGAATGAACCCTTTGGGGTTGTGTAGAAAAGTGTGACAGGGTGTGATGTTGCCATAATAACCACCTCACTTGCAAGAAATTCTGCAAAAGCTATGTTTTCAGAGTTTCTTGCAATTGTGGATTGCATCCTTTTTTAGCGGGCATCTAAAGCTGTAAAGATGAGGAGTCTGCTCCTCTGTGCCTCCATCCTCTGAGTGTCTTTTGCACTGTTGATGCCCCACCCTGGCGCACTCAAACAAGGCCTATCAGCTTCACCTCCGGTTTATTTTCCCAGAAAAGGTTGTTTAAGTGTTTTCTGAATAACTCCTCGGCGTGCTCCTATTCATCTTGTGGTAAGAAGCTTTCAACAATGCCATGGCAGACCTTATTGTGAAGCAAACCAACCTCTGTTTGAAGGAGGACAGCAACAGTTTGCGATGGATCATATATGACCTTGCTTGGTTCTGGGTGTGAGTCTTCTTTCAGGCTACCACTGCCTCCCAGAGAAGACGGGTTGTTGGTCTAACCACCCAGATCTGGCTGTTGACATGAAGAAATCTGGGATCAGCCACAATATTTTCTAGACCTGACGAAGTATCTCCACCTGGCTGACAACCACCACGTCAAAGACGAAGATAAGGCTGCAAAGATCGCACGCCTCCATGCCGAGCTCAACCAAAGATCACACACCTCCATGCCGAGCTCAACCAAAGATCACACACCTCTAGCCGAGCTCAACCAAAGATCACACACCTCCATGCCAAGCTCAACCAAAGATCGCACGCCTCCATTCCGAGCTCAAGCAAAGTCTCATCAAAGGTGGTATTGTGAAAGAGCTAAGTCAATGAAGCTATGGTACCGCAATTTGCCAGCGACGGAGCAAAACCAATTCTTTATGGCAAACCAATCAGGCTCGGCTACAGAGATCTTGTGTGATGAAAACGTCTATCCGTACCACTTCTATATTTAAAACGGGGAATAGCCTGGCCAGAAAGCTCCTCTATTGGCCAGCAGAGGGCCTCCATCATTCAGAACCATTCGAATGTCAAAGACCACCAGTCGTTCTTTCACAATTTGGAAACCAACGCTGTAGTGTCTGCTCCCAGGTACTATTTGAGTCAGCTGCCGCTATACCAGGCCAGGCGAAGAAAGAATGTGAGGAACGTCCGAGTCAGACAGCAACACGTCATCCATGTGTACAACCTAAGCATAGACGGGGTAGGCCTTATGGATTGTTTATTTTCATAGTGCCAGCCTTTGATCATGGCCAAGAAGTTGCCCGCTTAGCAGGGTAGCTGCAAGGTTTGCTGGGCCACCGTAATACACGCTATGTGCGCAGGAAACGCATTGTCACCGTCATTCACGCTATGTGCGCAGGAAATGCATTGTCACCGTCATTCACGCTATGTGCGCAGGAAATGCATTGCCACCGTCATTCACGCTATGTGCGCAGGAAACGCATTGTCACCGTAATACTCGCTATGTGCGCAGCTCAGGAAGGAAACGCATTGTCACCGCAATTCACGCTATGTGCGCAGGAAACGCATTGTCACCGTAATACTCGCTATATGCGCAGGAAACGCGCTGTCAAACTTCACCACCAGTAAGGCAAGGCTGCAGTTTGTGCACTGCACTATCACAATTGGCCGCCATGTCAGTGAACTCGCATCGAACTTCGTTCGTCAAAACTCATTCTTTTTCCCAAATTTTCACCCGACTGAAAATTAATATAAGGTTGTAAAACACCCGATGGCCCGTGTTCAACCTTACCGCTCTGGCCAATGGGGTGTACTCTACTTATCACATGGCGAGCAGCATATCTTTTACGCGTTCGGAAACTTCCAGGTCTTGCAGCCGTTTGGCAAAGCCAAGTTCAATTGGTCGGTAGGACACTCGTGCTCCAAAGCTTTTCTGTCTCAGCATGCGGATGGCCAATGGCCCATGTGGCCCGATACGAGCATGCTGGTATCAAGCCTTACCACGTGCACGGGATCGTTTCCATGACACTAACCAACCAGGAGCCTAGAAACACTGCATGCATCGTATTGCATGCATCCAACACTAGACCGGCCTCCGCGACAGCTACATCAAATGAAAATGGCAACATCCATTAACTTGTACTGTGGAAAACAGGGAAAAATTTTCTTTCTTCGAGACCAAGCAAGCAGAAGGTCTAAAAGTCGAGATTTCTGCAAACTTGGGTGGTTGGGCCCCACGACGAAGAATATAGCAAAAGCGATCGAGCTATAATGATGATGATGAAGGGATGGAGAGAGACAGAGAAACGGAACCAAGTTTCGATTGGCAGCTACCCGGGTCCCTGACTGTCCAACTCGATCGGCACAAACCAAACGGCAGAAGACTACAGGGGATTGGTAGGAACTACTCCTGAGAGCAGAATAGCAGTGTCTTGCCAGTGTCTGTGCGGGTCAACAAGACATCTGCTATAAGCAAACACCAATGGCCCATGTTGTATAGATTCTACTTAGGCATCATGACGAGCAGCAAATGTTTTACCCATACAGGGAACTTTCAGATCTTCCATGCATTTACGTCAAAGAATGGCTAGGACACTCGTTCTCGAAAGCTTCTCTGTGTCGGTATGCGGTATGGCCTGATACCAGCCGTGCTTCCCCGGTATCAGGCCATACCACATAGGCCAATCGTGTTTGTGGATAGCAATCATCTTGTTCACTTGCACAGGTACGGGCAAGCTACTACTAGTGTGTTATCAGGAAGAGTTCCTACCAGTCCCCCTGTATTCTGCTGACATTTCATTTGTGAAGATCGAGTGGGATTCCTAGAAACCCAGGTAGGTGGGGATTGCAGCTTGGTTCCGTGTCTCTGTCTCTGTCTTCCCAGTTCTTCATTCTAGCTCATCAGTGGCTGCTATATTTTTGTCGTGGTGCCCAACTACCCGACCTAGAAGAAACCTTACCATTTATGTCTTGTGCTTTCTTGTTTGCAACGTGGTCCCTTGGCACACAGCTCGCTGGATTTGAAAGTACAATGTTCAATTATGAATTTTCTCATATTCGTTTGATACAGCTGTTATGGGGGCCGGTCCGGTGTCCGCAAAATACCACGTGGGGTTTCGACGTTACTGATTGGTCAGTGCTATGGAAACGACCTGGTGCCATGCCGTAATTTACTGGACAGTATTTTCAGTCAGTTCCTGACACATTGATTCTCACTTCAGTGGCTGTTTGGTTGCTATCCAAGAATTCTGCAATTTTTGGTTTCTGCACGTGTCCCCAATATTCCCATATGAGAGCATGCGCGAATATCAAAGTGGACAAGTTGCACATTGACGAAGCTCAGCGTAGATATTTGAGCCAGTGAGGTTATCTGAACCACATTGGAATAAACAACGTGCGTCACGTGTTGGGAGGACGAAGGTTAAGCCAATAAAGATTTTTTTTATTGCAGAAATTTGTTTAAAGAGGATTATCCAATAGCGTAGCTAATCGAGGGAATCTCCTCTGAGAAGGGAAGGGGGAAGAGAGAGAGAGAGAGAGAGAGAGAGAGAGACAGAGAGAGAGAGAGAGAGATAGAAGAAGGGATAATACATGTTGCAAAGATCAGTTCACATCAGCTCACAAACCTATCCACAGAAAAGTGGTTACGCAAAGAAGATCTGAAAGAAGAAAAATTCCTTAATGAGCCAATCAAAAAGGGCAAACTATTCCACCGGGGAATAATAGTACAAAGAAACGATGACTAGAAGAAGAAGGAAAATCTAAAGAAATAGAGGAACGTAAACAACGAGACAAGCAAACCTAAACGTACGTCACCGTAAAATTGGAAGAAAAAAATCTGTCTATGTGAAGTGATGAAATATTTGGAAAAGTCTACACTATAAATGATAGAAATATTGGAAAAGGGTTTGAAGAACAACGACGCGGTTCACAGTTCGGATAGGAAGGCGTAGGGGAATACATTATTCTGGGCTTCATACACGGGCGTTGTCCATATGGTAAGCCTTGATCCATTTGCGAATCCATTGAACTGCTACGTCTGACGTTTCTTCTCCCAAGCTTCCTCTCCGCAACCCCACGGCGCCCACCCTATCTTTCTCAAATCTCTCCCTTTTTCCAACTAAGATGTTTGCCCTCCCGTCGCTTTCAAAAGGCCCGATTAATACCATCAACACCACTTTTCTCTTCTTTTTACACGTTTCTCCACCCCTCGTCCACGTCCCAGCGCTTCCCGGTCTTCCATGCCGCTGTCACGTTATCTTGTCCAGGCCTTGGGAAGAAACCCGAGCTACAACGTCGATCTTACACAGTGCCGTGCGTCAGAGCTGCGGTTTTGCTGTGCGTCTCTGGCGCCCCCTTAAACCCTCCACGCTTGTCGTCAGTGGTCTCTCTCTCTCTTTCTCTCTCTCTCTCTCTCTCTCTCTCTCTCTCTCTCTCTTTCTCTCTCTCTCTCTCTCTAGATCTCTGTCTCTCTCTCTTTCCTTCTCCACTGCAACCAACCACCCACCTTCAAATCTCTCCCTTCCTCTCCCTAAGAAACTTGCTTTTCTATCGCTTTCAAAGGGCTGGACAAACACCACCAACACCACTTTTCTCCTCCTACTTACACCTTCCTCGACCACTAGTCCACGTGCCACATCCACTCCAGGCCCCGGTCTCCCATCGTGATACATTCATCCAGTCCAGGCCTCGGGAAGAAACCCCAGCTACAACGTCTGTCTTACACAGTGCCGTGCGTCAAAGCGGCGGTTTTGCTGTGCGTTTGTGGCGCCCAATTAAGCCTCAACACAGTTCGCCAGTGCTGCAGTGAGCGGCAGGCTTGTAGATACTTGGGTATGCTCCGCAGAAATATTCAACACACACGTCGACAGAAAGCAGAGGCGCCACGGGCTTCATGTAGTTACACTGCTCAAATTGGGCAACCGAGGGTTCAAGGGTTTGCGCTTGTACAGCTGCGGGGTGAGACGCTAACCCGGCCTCTTCGTAAATTCGGAATTCCCTGAAGTGTTTCTGACGTTGAGCAGCGCGCAAACACATGCCTTGTCTCTCTCTCTCTCTCTCTCTCTCTCTCTCTCTCTCTCTCTCTCTCTCTCTCTCTTTCCCGTGCGGACAATCCCTAAGTTTTGGCTTCTGACCATGAACATACACGCCGACTGGAACCGATGATTTTTTTCCGGAGAAGATGACGTCAATAAACGCAAGCTCAGGCCAGATTCTTTCCCAATCCGGAATGCTAGCCGACTTATTTTTGCTCGGAAACCAATAAATTGACTAGTTTCTTCCACATCAGATTCAGATGTTGTTTCAAACAGCTTGAAGATTGTGAAAAGACATGCTTAATATTTTGGCGGGCTAAGTAGACGAGGAAGCGTGACAGCCAGCCGCGTACTTAAGCTTCAGTAGACAGTCTGAAGACAGCGAGGAGGGGCACTGGAAACTATTTACGCTTGATCCTGTCTTGTTACGATTCAGTTGTATTGACTACGGGGTGATAACGTCGTTATGGCTCGTAGAAAAAATGGGGATTTTGTTGCGCTGGTTTTGATGCTGGTGATGATGATTGGGCTCTCTTTCGGAGCTCCCGCACCGAGTCCTGCTCAGCAGACTTCATCAGGTAAGGTCTTTTGACAAGAAATTTGCGATGACTTGGACATGCTGCTTTAGGTATCGACCAGTGTGGCTGTATGTGTAGGCAAGGGTGTGTGCGTCAGCTGGTCGCCATGGTAAACAAAGGTGGCTCATTAGGTCTTCATCTTGACAGCACTCATGTATATCTGCTACTAGGTGAAAATCCTCAAGATAAAAAGGAACATTGTTTCTTAGCATTATCAGCCTTCATTTTTTGAAATGACAAAGCTCTGGAGAAACCTTGCCATTTGTTAAAAAAGGAAGCTGAGGAGAATAAGAAAAAATGTTCTTTATATTTGAATTCGCAATACGTTATCACAAAATTCTGAATAAGAGCAGATTGAGCCCCGAATCTAGACTCCCATCCTCCCTGAGTGATCGACCCCTCGGAAAACTGCTATTTTGACGTTACGTCACTACCCACCAGCTGGTTAACAAACCATAGAGTTGTCGTCGACGAGTGAGAGTTTTGACTTTGTCAAAAAGCAAAAGGAGTTGTCAAACTTCATCCACGTTGCAGTTAAGTGGACTTGTCTTGGCGCTCGGCCAGCCATTTCTGTCCAGGAACGTGACGTAACATGATTGCCTACCACGTTTAAGTTTCGAACGTCCATTGAACACGAGTGAACGTGTACTTGGGTACAGACGGTCTTAATGGTCGTCCCTAGGACTTGGTCACAAACCTTTTATGGGACTGGACCAGAATAGCCCCGTCATGACTGGTCACCGCTGAAATGGTCCTTCTCCTCATCGTCAGGCATTTGCTGCGCGTATCTGCCTAGTTTTAGAAGATCTGTTGCTGGAGATAAATGTCGAAGAGGCGTATGATGGTCGAGACGGTGAGCTGGTGAATTGGTCTGAACATTTTTTTCTTCGCGTGCTGGCATCGACGGTGGCGCGTGGGTCATGACGTCAATGCGAACTTACTTTTCACCGTGGAAACTTTTTTCGATTCAGAAGTTTTCAGATGATCTCGACTGAGCATGTACACATTTTTGTTTTGCCCTGGCTCCCTTGGCCACGGTGAAACGTTTCTGATGCGGGTTGTGAGGGTCAGGGTTAGAGGCTTGAGCGGATTGGAAAGGCTTCATAAGGTCATCTCCTTTACTGGATGGTTACCCGTCGCAAAGATGATGTTCAATCGCGCAATAAACTTACATAAAATCTCAGGAAACAGTACGCCAACCACACTCGGTTTTATCTTTGTCACAGTTAACTTTCGTTCCGGCTCCTCGGTGGCAACGCAGAGAACATGACTGTGTATCAGTCATGTATCAGTCATGTTCTCCGTGTTGCCACTGAGGAG
>JAOWAR010230934.1:0-14204 GCA_028571005.1 Clathrina lutea | reverse complement strand
ATGTGTTGCCACTCGCTACGCATCGCTAAAGCCTCGAGTAGGGAACAAGGATGCCAGCAATAACAGTGGTCGAGATACTGAGCACACCACGAAAACAGATCAACCGGCCAATCAACAAATGGACCAGCGGTGCGTGAAACTAACCAATAACGAGCGACCCTTTGGCTACCCTTTCATTCTGTGTCGAAAGTCATATCTACGTCCTCGCAAAGACTTCGCGGAGCTCATGGCCTCGTGCACTTCGGTTTCCGGGGAACTAGATTTAAGGAGGGCGGCTAGCGCTACAAAGTATCGGTCATTTATGACCGAAGTTTGACTGGAGGGTAGCTAAAGGGTTAAGAACTTCCCTGATCACTTCAAAAACCGGATGGTAAAACATGGAAACCTGGAAATGAATGAGAGCCCTAGGCCTGAGACCCAGAACAGCCAGAGCTCAACATTGAATGAAGACTACCCTGACCACCTCGAAGCCCAAATGTTGGAGTTTGAAAACATTGAAAATGAAAGACCTGAAACGTGGAACACCCAGAACTCAACAATGAATGGAGAAATCAAACCTAAGATACCTGTTCCGGAAGCTGTCTACCCTGAACTAAGCAATATTGGTTCTTTTACAAGCTTGAATGATCTCTTGTGATTTTCAGGCAAGGTCGAGGGTAAGCAAGCTGTGATGTTTGTAGATTCATGACTTCATGTCTCAACAATGAGCAAAAGAGCACGGCTTTCAGACTGAGAAGACTAGTGGAGTGACTTCCGTGACCTTAGCAGACGGAAGAATAACAACAGAATGCCTTGTACGCACTAAGGCAATGAGCCTTGTTCCCCCAACCTGAGGGAAGAACACTCGTACACTCTATTCTCGCTTGCCAAGTACGGCATTATCTTAGGTAAGCCTTGGCTTTCAAGAAATAATCCCCAGATCAACTCTGAAACCAACCAAGTAAAGATTGGTTCGAGCCAACCAAGCTTTGATAGCCCGTCTTGACTTAAGTCCCTGGGAATGATAAAACTCAAGAAATGGAGCTCATCGTTATCTAGCCTTCCTGAGCAGCAATGCCAACTGATCAGCATCCCCCACGATTTTAACGTTTCCCGGGACCTTTTACAAGAGTATCAAGACGTTTTTCCTGATAACCTACCCAACCAACTTCTCCCAAGAAGGTCAGCCGAACATGAAATCAAGGTATAGGATGGAGCATCGCTACCCAGTCGCGCAGCTTATCTACTATGTAAGCCAGAGATGGATGAACTCCGGTCCCAGCTGACGGAAGTGTTAAGACGCGGGTATATTGAGCTGAGTACATCACCCTACGGAGCACCCGTGTTTTTTGTCAAAAGATCAGATGGAAGCTTGCGCATGGTTTGTAACTGGAGGCAGTTAAACAGAATCACTACCAAGAGCAAAGCTTGTTTGCCACCTACCATCAAGGTCTGACAATGGACCTCCTAGGCTTCCAAACCTACCACATTACTAAGACTGGACTCAGAGGTCTGTGAGGTTTGAGGACGCACAGAAGAACACAGGAGCTAAATGTGTGTCACATGACGCTACCTCAAATCACTGCATATTCGCATACTAGGTTTGGATCCCAAACATCTCTTTCTTCGATATTCAAGCACTTACCCTCTCTGGTGTGAGTCGTCATATGTTTTGTTAGGTGGCCTGACTGTCTGAAAGCCTTTCCACACTCGTGACACTCATACGGCCCTGTCCAAAGCAAAGACGAAACATTCAGATAAATGAATAATTTCCACTGAAATCGCAAGTACTTTGTGACACTGATCATCTAGCACTGACGATGAACCTCTCACGCTTCCAAGTCTACCGTGTCACTAAAATGTGAAGTCAATGTCTGGGTTTAAGGACGTACAGAAAAACGCCGGATTTACATGGGCGTCACCTGTCACTACCTCAACTCACGAGACGTTAATAGGTTTCGACATGAAACATGCCAGCAATGTTTTCCCTCCTCAACCACTTCTTCTTTCGGGTGCGAGTCATCTTGTGCAAACTGAAATTTGATTTCCGTGTGCAACCTTATCCTGGCTTGTCACACAGATGCGGCTCTGTCCAAGACAAATAGGATATATCCAGGTAAGCTCAATCTTTCCACAGTTTCAAGTTATCGGCCTGTGACAAATGTAACCCAACCCCCACGAGTTCTTTATCAACCCCAACATCTGCCTTGTGGGCATCCAACTGGCGTGAACGCGCACATAGAAAGAGTAGTGCCAGCATAGGGGTCGCGGACGATTTCTGGCACATCATTGCTTGGGCCGATGCTAAGTGGGCTGTATTCCCGGAGCGACTGGGTTGCTAGAAGATGTCACAAGATGATGTCATGACGCCACAGGATGTTGTCAAAATGTCATGGGATAACTTCATGTCTTCATGGCATGTGGGTGTACGGTATACCGATCGAGGGGTACGTTTGTGTACGGAATGTACGGAATGTTGTACTATGGTTTATGTCTTATATTCCCTCTCAACAGTCTAACTCTTGAACCCACACAGATCGTCTCACTCACACACCCGATTGCCAACTTTCGAACGAGACAGATTGTCTACCTCTTCGAGCCCCGGACCTAATTATTGAGCTCTCGCCCTGATCCTATCTAATTCAAATTTTTCTTTACGCTTTAACTTTGTGCAGTCTTCTACGCAATTTTCTTTCATTGAACCTGAACGTCAATTCATTCGAAATCTCGATTCGGCAACGGTACATCTCACGCTGCCTCAAACGTTTCATTCGATCCTCATCCGATCACACTTCCTCTGAAACATCAACCGTCTCTCGAAATCTAGCTGCGAGAGCCCAATCCACTTTCAATGGCGTATAGACAATCGCTGCTCAAGCTTCTTCGTTCTTGGTTTGTTAAAAGCCTTTTGAGTCTAAGGTAAGTGTAGGTCATATTCAATTCAAACGACATCTCAAAGATGACATTTCAATTACGCGACACGATTGTTATCTGAATCCTTCATCCGATGCTGTAAGCTGTAAGTCATCACCAATGTCCAGATCAGGCGAAGAGTTATGTCAGAAAGTTAGGCAAAGTGAGCGAGGCAATCAATTGCTCACTGAACGGTTTTAGAAGAAGTTTCGTTGTATGTACTTTTACGCCTTGAAGGTTGAAAACGTTACTAAAATCTACAGTCGAGGTCTGGGTGGTTTGAGGACGTACAGCAGAACGCAGGAATCAAGTGGGTGCACTTGACGCAACCTCTGTTCATTCCACATTGGCACATTAAATTTTGCTCTGAAACAAATTAATGATCATTTTGCTTTTCAAGCTCTTACTCTCTCCGCTGTGAGTCCTCTCGTCTCTCTCTTTAGGTCGATTGCTTGTATGAAGCATTTCTTATTCTCCTGACTCCGGCCCCAACTGCTTTGTGGACATCCACATGGTATGAACGGACTCAAAGATCTTCACTCATCAACCGTGGTTTAGCTACTAACCTCGGGATCGGCATAGTCTAAATTAGATATAGAAATATTTGACAATCTTTCAAATTGTTTTTGCCAGGAAATCTACGCAGTCGCCAGATGATTACCAGGGATGCAGCAGTTAGTGTTTGTACGCGCATGCGTGCATGAACGACAAATGGCAATCCGTGGCTATCATGTATGGACCATCGATATGTCCGGCTGTGTAATCCCTCATTGAAACTGTAACATGAAGTGTCGGAATTGGAAAGGTATTTCTCCATAACCCTCCCACCTCACCAGATAAGGTGCACCTTCATTTTTGATGTTTTGGCAACAATACTGTTGCCATGATCAGGATGTTTTAATAGCAGGGCAACAAGGTCAGCAGACTTACGGGCTAGAGGTGACAAAAAAACAGGGTGACAACAAGAGAGTTGAAGGTCCTAAAGGTCAGCAAACTTATAAGGTAGAGGGGACAAAACAGAATGACAACAAAAGAGGCAGGAGCTGCTAAATGGATATAAATACTTTACTGAGTGTGTTGAATCAACTGAAAAAGATCACAAAAAATTATCAAGTCCCTAAAATGATGGCATTACAGGGAGAAGCCAACGATGAACCGGGATATGTGACTGGAGAAAAGCAACATCTGGAAAGCCATTATTTTACCGCCTTAAGACAGGACCCCTTGAGGCTATTTCCGCAACCAGAAGATCTATCGCTTTACTTCTTTTTGCTTGAAAGGCCTTATGAAAAAAATACTTTTTCAAGTGGTCTAGAATCTTTGCGGTCTTTTAGGGCCGCAGAAACCAGTAAAAACCCGAAAAAGACGCATTGCACCACTGCATTGATTGCAACTTTCATACACTGTATGCGAATGTATTGCGATCTGTTGCCGTTGATTCAACACTCTCAGTGAAGCATTTAGCAGGTGAACTTCTCTTGTTGCCACCCTGTTTTGTCACCTCTACCTTATAGGCTTGCTCACCCTTAGAACCATCCCATCTCTTGTCACCCTGTTTTTTTGTGATCTCTACCCTTTAAGTCTGCTGACGTTGCTACACTCCTACCAAAACATCCTGTAGTGTTGCCGAAACGTCAAAAATTTAAGGTGTACTTTATCTGGTGAGTTGGGAGAGTTATGGAGAAAGCCTTAACCCACTATCATTAAAAACTTACTTGGAAAGGTATTTCTTTAGTTGATTCCGATAACCACTGCATGCAACAGTGTATGAGCGGGAAGGATTTTTTCCAGTATGTCGGAGAGCAGGATAACCACCCTTCTTGCCCAGTCGGTGAACGTTTTTTGAGTCACAAGTCTGCCACCTGGAGTTCCGATCAAGCATGTGTCGTTGGGGAAAGATTCACGTTTACCCTAGATGTTATGACTGAAACCCCATGAAGACGGAAAATGTGTAGGTTAAAGGCGCTGTGGCCATGAATGGTCATTTTCCTGGCAAAGATGAAGGAGCGGGAAAGGTGTTACTGAGCTTTCGTCATCACTGCACTGACCCCATTTATCGAGCAGGAGCTCCGGCTTGAATCGATCTCCGTGACATTTCACTCGAATTTCGCGCTCATATGTTTTTCAGTCTGCGAAGGCGCTAGTTTTGGGGTAAGGTTCTCGTTCTCCTTGCCGTTTGCCGTGTCAGAACGACGTGAAACACCCGCCACGCGAAACCGGTCGAATGATCGAAGAAGCGTGGTATCAAGGCCACCAATCCTTATCGACACTCCATGCCACGAACCACTCAGTAAGCCGACCTCACACGTCCCGGCTGCCGAGATCGAGAGATAGGAAGAGTGACAGGTAGCGCCCATGAGAGAGAGAGAGAGAGTGAGAGAGAGAGAGAGAAAAAAAATGCTGACCTACGTCTCTTGGTGACAATCGGGTATATGTTTACTCTAATGGTTTTAATAATAAGCACCAGTGAAGGTGCTTATGAATTTCATTTCATGTCCACACAAAGTTCTTGCTAGTGGTAGTTTCAAGTAGATCGCGACAGATACGACGTTTTAGTTCAAGGTAGGTAATGCCGAAGCCTTAAACCGCAGAGCCGCTAGCGCAAAGCTGATTCGCAAAGGCCAAAAACGTGTCGAAAGCTCAGAGCGCGCGGGTACATATCGTATGTCGGAAGCGTAGACAGTACAGCAGCCGCTTCTGTAAGTACCACACGCTCAACACTTGGGAGCATCCTCGAGTGTCCGTAATGAGTCAGTGACGCTCTGGAGGTTGGACTTGTGATAGGATGCCGATTGTATCTGCAGGTCAGAAGCCTCTCGGGCAACCGGCAGGGGCTAATGGATCTGAAATGATCGAAAAGTCGCAAGACTCCTGGGATCTTTGTGATGCAAATGAGGTGTTGAGACAAGTCTGCATACCCCATTTTCCTTCTTTCCTCCGGCTGTTGTACTTTAAGTAAAGTTCAGAAAAGTCAAGAAAGTGCCAAGGTCGAAGAGTGTCTCTTCTCTCTCCCTCTCTCTTTTTCTCTCTCTTCTCCCTCTCTTTCTGTCTCTCCATCTCCGTCTGTCTCTCTAAAAACATGTCTTATTGCCACTAGAATGACCAAACTAAACGAGAGAAAAACATGGGGAGAGCCTGAGCAGAAAAGGAGAAAGCTCAAGAACTCAAAGAAAGCACTTTGGAATACACAACACTGAATTCAAACCATGAGGTAAAGAAAACAGAGAACTAGCACAGAATGTTAAACAGAAGAGATGTTACTAACGAGGAAATGTTATCTAGAAACAGACATAGAACTTTCAGCCAGGGCTAAGGCCGGCTGCCGTTCATTGCCTCTAATACGGTGGATTGAGCCACCGAGCGTCATGATCGCTGATCTCAACAGGTCTGTCTCTCTGTCTCTATCTGTCTCTGTGTCTCTGTCTGTCCCTCTGTGTCTGTCGCTGTCCCTCTCTCCTTCTCTCTCTCTCTTTGTCTTTGTGTCTCTTCCTACCTGCCTCTTTGCCTCTCTCTCTGTCTCTCTGTCTATGTCTCTCTTTCCCTCCCTCCCTCTCTCTCTGTCTCTGTCTCTCTCTCTCTCTCTCTCTCTCTCCCCTTCTCTCTCTCTCTCTTCTCTCTCTTTTCTCTGTCTCATTCTCCCTCTCTCTCTCTCTCTCTCTCTCTCTCCTTCTCTCTCCCTTCTCTCTTTCCTTGTGCCACTGTCTCTGTCTGTCTCTGTGTCATTCTCTGTCTTTCTGTCGCCGTGTCTGTCTCTGTCTGCCTCTCTTCCTATGTCTGCCTCTCTCTCTGCCCGTCTCTTTGTCTCTTTTTCTCTCTGTCTCTCTCTCTCTCTCCCATGGCTTGTGACTGGAGGCAGTTAAACCAAATGAATACCAAGAGCAAAGCTTGTTTGCCACCCACCATCATGGTCTGACAATTAACCTCCCAGGATTCCAAATCTACCACATTACTAAAATTGGACTCGGAGGTCTGTGAGGTTTGAGGACGCACAGAAGAACACAGGAGCTAAATCTGTGTAACATGATGCTACCTCACTTCACTCCATATTAGCATGATAGGCTTGGCTCCGAAACGTCTCTTTCTTCGCTATTCACTGAGCACTTACTCTCATCGCTGTGTGTCCTCAGATGGAGTACTAGGCAATTGGACCGTGAGAAATGCTTTCCACACTGTTGACACTTATGTTGAGGTAGCTCTGTCCAAACAAAAGACGAAACATTCAGAAAATGGAAAAAATTCCACACAAACTCCATGGCAAGCACTTTGTGACACTCATCATCAAGTTCTGGCGATGGACCTAGCAGATTTAAAAGTCTACCACGTTACTAAAAGTTGAATTCAATGTCTGCAGCTTCCACGACATAGTAAAAAAGGCCGGATTTACGTGTACGTCACTTGACATTACCTCAGATCACTATGTCCGGGTAGGTTTGGACATGAACCATGTTAGCAACGTCAGAGTGCATCGCTCTTTCTAATTACGCCTGAGTTATGCTTGAGTGTTTTTGATCACAGGGAATAATTTGCAGTCAGATTACGTCTGATCGTTTCACTGTTTGACCACACTCTATTGCCAACATCCTTTCTCTGCACTTGTCAGAAGGATAGGCCCCTCTCAAAGGCAAGTGCCATTACATTTTGCCACCCACCATCAAGGTCTGACGATGAACCTCCTGGGCTTCCAAATCTACCTCGGTACTAAAATTGGTCTGTGATCGAGGTTTGAGGACGCATTTTCTCCAATATGCTGGACAGCAGGATAAACACACTTTTTCAGGCTAAGTCGGTGAACCTCCTTTTTAGTCACATGTCTGCCACCTGGAGTTCTGATGAAGGATGTGTCGTTGGGGAAAGGGTCACGTCTACTGCCCTAGGTGTTATGACTGAAACCCTATGAAGACGGAAAATGTGTAGGTTGAAGGCGTTGTGGCCATGAATGGTCATTTTCCTGGGAACGATGAAGGAGCGGCAAGGGTGTTACTGAGCTTTCGTCATCACTGCACTGACCCCATTTATCGAGCAGGAGGGCTTGAATCGATTTCCGTGACATTTCACTCGAATTTCGCGCTCATATGTTTTTCAGTCTGCGAAGGCGCTAGTTTGGGTAAAGCTTTTTATTCTCATTGTCGTTTGCCGTGTCAGAACGATGTCAAACACCCGCCACGCGAAACCGATCGGATGATCGAAGAAGCGTGGTATCAAGGCCCCATGCCTTACTGACACTCCATGCCGCGAATCACTCAGTGAGCCGATCTCACACGTCCGGGCTTCCGAGATCGAGAGATAGGGAGAGTGACAGGTAGCGCGCACGAGAGAGAGAGAGAGAGAGAGAGAGAGAGAGAAAGAGAAAACGCTGACCTACGTCTCTTGGTGACAATCGGATCTATGTACGTTCTCATAGTTTTCGCACAGGACCAGGTATAACATGGACGAATGGTTATGTATTGGGACAAATGAGTCCGAACATGCCGCACACCGTGGTCAGCTCACGAATCACAATGAAAACAGCAATGTGTGAGAGAGAAAGGACAAAAAGGAGAGAGACAGCCGGAAGCACACACTGGAATAAGGATAACACCCAGACACACCAAGGCCTTGTCTACCTAAAGCAGCTACCTAAATTTACGACTGGCTGCCCAACCAGCCTAGGGAAAAACCTGCACATGCAACCAGGAAAAAACCAAACCAATCAGAAGCAGGCCTTGGTGTCGGTGTCAGGTTGGTAAAAACAAAAAAGAATAGAGTGCAGGGAGGGAGGAAGGGAGGCAAAATTACCAGAGCCAAAGTTTCGGTGGCAGTTACAACAAAGGACAGAACCACGATGACCTGAAAACCTCGCATGCGCGGCCAGAAGTACAGCATTTTTTTACGTCATGTCCGAAAAATGCAATTTTCGCCTATTTCGCTTCGCTCAGCCGTGGAAAAATTTTGCCTTAGTAAACACCAACGAAGGTGCTGACACGGCTTCTGAATTTCATTTCATGTCCACACAAAGTTCTTGCTAGTCGTAGTTTAAAGTAGATCGTGACAGATACGACGTTTTAGTTCAAAGTAGGTAATGCCGAAACGTTAAACCGCAGAGCGCGAAACTTTAAGTGCACACGCCGCTAGCGCGAAGCTGATTCGCGAAGGCCAAAAACGTGTCGAAAGCTCAGAGCGCGCGGGCATAGACAGTAGATAGTATGTCGGAAGCGTAGACAGTACAACAGCCGCTTCTGTAAGTACCGCACGCGCAACGCTTGGCAGCATCCTCGAGGGTCCGTGATGTGTCAGTGACGCTATGGAGGTTAGAATTATGATAGAATGCTCATTGTGTCTGCAGGTGAGAAGCCTCTCTCTCTCTCTCTCTCTCTCTCTCTCTCTCTCTCCCACTCTCCCTCCCTCTCTATCTCTCTCTCTCTGTCTCTCTTGGTCTCTCTCTCTCTCTCCTTCTCTCCCTCCTGGTCTCTCTCCGTATATTCCGTTGCAAACTCTAGCAAACGTGACTGTCAAGCCAAATTTGACTTCTGGATCTTTATCCTTTGGCGGGTTAGTTCGTCCCTCAGGCCAGTTGTCACTGTCTTCCACAAGAAACTGAGGACCATCCCAACTGGCATCACTCGCAGTACAACCCCATGAGACTCCATCAGCTGGATTCAGCTTCGTTGGAACGTGACGTCATTGGCTTGTATTAGTGACAGCCTGGATATCTGGAGCTCTTTTGGGGACAAACGGTCGTAAGCTCCTACTCCGACACTTGATCCAAACCAGCACATTCAAACTGCCCGTCACTCCAAGAGGTCACACTCTTGATGTCAATTTCGAGAGAAGAGGCCGCATGACTTGTCAGTGAAACGCCCAGCACTGCTGCCATGAACTCCAGCCATGCAACACTCACTGCTTGCAAGGGGACAACATTTTCTCTCGCCATGACAAGGCGACAGGAGACTACATCAGAGATAAACTTGAGGCGAAGATAAACACATGATCTATTATTTATCCGTTGAGGAATCAGTGTAGACACGAAGCTCCGATGGCATGATTTTGACATTCTTGTCCATCAAGCAGCGAGGAATCTTGACATTGTTGACGTCCAGTAATAATGATGCCACTACCTTCGACACCACTCCTGTAACTAGAAGCTGCAGTTGCAGCTGCAGTGTTCTTATTTAGGTCTTAATATATCTTCACCTATTCCTCCTCCCCTTAACCCTGCCCTTTTCTGCCAATTTAGGTCTCCCTTATTCGACCTACCAATTGTTTCTGTCCCTGCTTCTAGTCTTTTTCTCCTCGTTACCTCGTGGGCCCTTGTTCTTTTCTATCTCTTTTCAATGAAATATCCCTGCCTGTTACATTGGTAGCAGAGAATGGTTATCTTTTCGGCGTGCGTAGTCGCTTTCGCTGTAGGGCTTTGGGCTAGAAGGGCACTGCCGGCACGTTTTCTCTTTGGAACTATCCGAGGGACCTGAATAAGAGGGATTCGAAGTCCTTCCATTGCCAGATGCGCGTGCTAAGATCTTTCGGTGGAAGCCCGCTGGATGTCAAACAGTGGACGTTCGCTGTGAAACTGGCGATTGCTTAGAACAACTTTACCATTGATGAGCAGCAGGTCGTTTTCGCTTCCTGCCCTTTGGAAGGCAATGCCTTACTTTGGTTAATGGCGAGTAACGAAGCTGGAATGATTTTTCACAACTGGAACTCTGTAAAGGATGCTCTTGGCGAATCATTTGGGTCTCTTCAAGAAAAAGAAGGTCTTCGTTTAGCGTTACTTTCTTTCTCAGAATGGCAGTCTCGGTACTTACATTCGAGAAATTTCTCATCGGAGTCTATATATTCCCGAACTAGGCGAGCACACCAGAGCACTGCTCTTTTTTTCGCGGTTTAAGGGAAAATGTCAGCGGGAACATCCAAAGACATTGTCAGGACCAATCCGTGCGGCATGTGTTGCCACTCGCTACGCATCGCTAAAGCCTCGAGTAGGGAACAAGGATGCCAGCAATAACAGTGGTCGAGATATTGAGGACACCACGAAAACAGATCAACCGGCCAACCAACAAATGGACCAGTGATGCGTTAAACTGACCAATAACGAGCGACTTCGCCTCAGGCGGGGAAGACGCTTTATCCAATGTCGCATCTCAGAAATCGTGCGGAAGATTGTCCAGATCTACTTGACCAGGGAAACGGGGTTCGCCCATGACATGTCGGGCGCCGCCATTGGGGAAGAAGAAAATACGTCCTCCGCCATGACAATTGGAACCTTCCCCACCCCCAATCGCTTTGCAGTCTTGTCCATCGAGGGTGGAACCGATGAAAACGACGTTATTCAAACACAGAAACAACCTTGCGACAATAAACCCAGTTTCACACCTGAGAAACCCAGAACACTTAAGAACTCCCCTGATCACTTCAAAAACCCGATGGCGAGACCCTGAAACCTGGAAACTAATGAGAACCCTAGGCGTGAGACCCAGAACACCCAGAACTCAACATTGAATAGAGACTTCCCTAACCATCTCGAAACCCAAATGTTGGAATTTTGAAACATTGAAACTGAAAGCCCTGAAACGTGGAACACCCAAAACTCAACAATGCATGGAGAAATCAAACCTAAGAAAACTGTTCCGGAGCTGTCTACCCTGAGCTAAGCAACGTTGGTTCATCGACAAGCTTGAATGATCTCTTGTGTTTTCGAGGCAAAGTCGAGGCCAAGCAAGCTGTGATTTTTGTGGATTCTGGCTCTACTCATGACTTCATGTCTCAAGAATGAGCAAAAGAGGACGGCTTTCAGACTGAGACTAGTGGATTTCCGTGACCTTAGCAGACGGAAGAATAACAACAGAACGCCTTGTACGCACTAAGCCAATGAGCCTGGTTCCACCCAACCTCAGGGAAGAACACTCGTTCACTCTATTCCCGCTTGCCAAGTACGGCATTATCTTAGGCAAGCCTTGGCTTTCAAGAAATAATCCCCAGATCAACTCCGAAACCAATCAAGTAAAGATTGGTTCGAGCCAACGATGCTTGGATAGCCCGTCTTGACGTTTAATTCCCTGGAAATGAAAAAACACCGGAGCCACAGATCGAACTCAAGAAGTGGAGCTCAGGGTTATCTGGCCTTCCTGAACTCAGACGAAGCAGCAATGCCAACTGATCAGCATCCCCCACGCTCTGAACGCTCCCCAGGACCTTTTACAAGAGTATCAAGATGTTTTCCCTGATAACCTACCCAACAAACCTCCCCCAAGAAGATCAGCCGAACATGAAATGAAGGTACAGGTTGGAGCATCCCTGCCCAGTCGCGCAACTTATCGACTATGTAAGCCAGAGATGGATAAACTCCAGTCTCAGCTGGCGGAAGTGTTAAGACGCGGATATATTGAGCCGAGTACATCACCCTGAGTACATCACCCTACGGAGCTCCCGTGTTTTTTTTTGTCAAAAGATCAGATGGAAGCTTGTGCATTGTTTGTAACTGGAGGCAGTTAAACCGAATCACTACCAAGAGCAAATCTTGTTTGCCACCCACCATCAAGGTCTGACAATGAACCTCCTAGGCTTCCAAACCTACCACGTTACTAAAATTGGACTCAGAGGTCTGTGAGGTTTGAGGACGCACAGAAGAACACAGGAGCTAAATGTGTGTCACACGACGCTACCTCAATTCACTCCATAACTTATTCGCATACTAGGTTTGGAGCCCAAACGTCTCTTTTTTCCCTATTCAAGCACTTACTCTCTCCGGTGTGAGTCTTCGAATGGGCCGTTAGTTGGTTTTGCTGTCTGAAAGCCTTTCCACACTCTTTACACGTATATGGCCCTGTCCAAAGCAAAGACGAAACATTCAGAAAATGGAAAAATTTCCACACAAACTCCATGGCAAGTACTTTGTGACAATAGTTTCGTTCCAGTTCTTGACTGCCTTACTGATAAAAACGGTTTGAATTCTTGTTTCTGCAGTCTGCTTGCGTGTGTAAACAAGCGACAGTTTCCGCTACGCTGTGGTAGCCTTCATCAGGTTAAAAAAGGAAGAATTTTCCAGACTACTGGGGTATTCATGTCTGTGCTGCTCTGGGACTGACGGTTCGACTTGACAGGATAATAATGAAAACGGTTACAGATGATACGCTATCTTTATTCGTACAAATTCTATCCCGCTATTTCCAAAACTCAGCACTTATGCTTGACCCTTGCAAGGCTCATCCATCTGTGAGAGATTTGGACGCCCTTGTCTCGATTCAAAGCCGGTTGTTGAATGGTGCTACCATAGAGTAGCCTAAACTGTTGTTTATTTACACACGCAAGCAGACTGCATAAACAAGAATTCAAACCGTTTTTACTTTGTGACACTCATCATCAAGTTCTGGCGATGGACCTCTCAGATTTCAAAGTCTACCTTGTTACTAAAAGGTTGAATTCAATGTCTGCAGCGTCCAGGACATAGAGAAAAGGGCCGGATTTACGTGTGCGTCACTAGACACTACCTCAGATCACTACCTACCTCAATTCACTCCATAACTTATTCGCATACTAGGTTTGGAGCCCAAACATCTCTTTCTTCGCTATTCAAGCACTTACTCTCTCTGGTGTGAGTCCTCAGATGTTGCGTTAGTTGGCCTGGCTGCTTGAAAGCCTTTTTACACTTGTCACACTTAAATGGCCCTGTCCAAAGGAAACACGAAACATTGAGATAAATGAAAAAATTCCACACAAAGTCCATGGCAAGTACTTTGTGACACTCATCAAAACGTGCTGACGATGGACCTCTCACACTACCGTGTCACTAAAATTTGAATTCAGTGTCTGGGAGGTTGAAGGACGTACAGAAAAACGCCGGATTTACGTATGCGTCACTTGTCACTATCTCAACTCACTAGACGCTAATAGGTTTCGACATGAAACTTGCAATTGCCAGCAATAATTTTCCTCCTCAACCGCTTATTCTTTCCTTTGCAAGTCATCTTGTGTACACTTAAATTGTGCTTCCGTGTGCAACCTTTCCCTCACTTGTCACACAGATGCCGCTCTGTCCAAGACAAGGAGGAAATATCCAGATAAGTTCAACCTTTCCACAGTTTGAATGGGTTGGCCTGAGATAAATATAAATGGATACCTTCGCATCTCTTAATGTCATGGGGTAATTTAATGTCTTCATGGGATGTGGGTGGACGGTATAGCGAGGTGTACGGTTATGTTGATGTTGTGCTGCGGTGTATGTATTATGTTCCCTGCGAGACTGCGACGCCATGCTAGCCAATAAAGCTTGGGGAGGAGTCACCATCGAGCCGGTCCTTGTGCCTGAGAATGACAAGCATGGCCGGCCTATGCTACAA
>JAOWAR010230823.1:0-14206 GCA_028571005.1 Clathrina lutea | reverse complement strand
CCAGACACAGGCACGTCAAGGCGCTGCAACAATGCCTTCAGCTCACACATGTTCAGCCTAGCAACCTCCCTCCACGTGGAAGGGTTCTTCTGGGGCTCGACATCCGCCATTGCTTCCTCGGAACAGCTCTAAAAAGGAAGGACAAGATCATCCAACGCCAAGACCAACTTGTGCGTCTACCATGGTGTACTTGACAAGCACAGCAGAGCTCGAGCTGGAGTGCCCTCATGCGCCATTTTTTCTCGTACCCAGACCGTCACCGGACCAAAGCGCGAAAGTGGCGTATATCGGTGCTTTTCAGGCACGGAGGAGCTATATGTAGTAAGATCGCTGGTTTGGCGCGTTTAGTTCGCAGCATACAAGATTGCACCACTCTGGTCTAGTATTTTCTTTTCTTTTTTATTATAGAGCCACGGACCCAATATTTGAAATCAAGATCAAGGGAAAGGAAAACGAAGCGCTTTGCACAGTTATGTCCTCTTTTCTGAAAGTCAGTAACACTCTGATCAGGCAGAAGAAACGCCTTGCTACTGCTGGGGACAAAAAAAAAGATATCAACTTCTTACATTTCATCATCGCTGATAGCACAAACTGTTGGTTGAATTGAATAAATGCCTTTCATGGTATCCTAAACCCGGCAGGTGTTCACCCTTGAGCAAATTTGAGCAGAATGGAAAAACAGACCGAACGATGATTCTTTGCTGATTTTTTTCTCACTTCATGACGGTTATGCTACCTGGCGAACGATTCGTTTCAAAAATTAAGCATTCACTCATTTGGTCATGGCCCATTTTTGATGGCAGTTTGGAGTGTGACGAGGATTTCTTTTTTCTCTCATTTCTTCGTGGTCTTTTGTTTTTTTGCCTTGCCTCCTTCAGACTACGACTGGGAATATGGCTTTGTCATCTTTCGACAAGATGCAGGCCATTCTTGAGTGTGCCATTTGTGTCGATGTGCTGAAGGATCCACGGATGCTACCATGTCAGCACATCTTCTGTCTGGGTTGCCTCAGAAGCTTGCCTCAGAATCCGTCAGGTCGCTTGTCGTGTCCGTGCTGCAGGCGCATTGTTGAAGTACCGCCTGTAGGCGTGCAAGGACTGCCTCCGAGCTACCTGGCAACCCAGCTGCTAAACAACTTGAAGCATGATGATGGTGAGAAGCAAAGATGCGAAGAATGCGACGGTGCTGTTCATGAGTCTGCCGGATTCTGCACAGAGTGCAACAATCATTTATGCACTGACTGCATAGCTCTGCACCGACGTGTCAAGGCGCTGAAGCAGCATCCCATCGTCACGCTAGCTGAGCTCGAACAGCGTCGCCTTGACAATCCACTGATGATGCGCCCGGTGCGCAGGTGCGCGAAGCACGGCTCTCGACAGCTGGAGTACTTCTGCGATACTCATGAAATGCCTGTCTGCCAAGAATGCCTGATGGTCGACCATGCTCACTGCTGCCGGCGGTCATTGACAGATGTCTTTTCTGAGAAAATGTCCTCCGTCAATGCTCTCGTGAACAGGGTTTCTCACAAAGAGGAGCTTCTCCGCAAGCTGCTTAAGTCCATCGAAAAACTGCGCAATCACCTCGAGTCTTCATCTGAAGTTGCCAAGAATGACATTGATGCTATGTTCAGGACCTTGTTTGGCTTGATGGAGAGGCGCTTGAATGAACGCAGAAGGGAGCTTGAGCTCGAAGTGGACTACCAACACGATTCCCGAAAGCAAGCGATCGCAGAGGCAAAGAAGCGAGTCGTTGCTGACTTGTCCATGGTTCAGCAGTGTTTGGAGAGTTGCCGAACACTGCTTGACAAGGGTGGTCTTGTGCAGTTGTTGGAAGGACGTCTCGAGATGCAACGAGAGCTCAACCTGGTGCTGACGGCCGTCGAGATTCCCCGGCCACCAGATTGCGACCACATCTTTGTTGCCGACAAAAATGATGCTGCTTCGCTGGAAGGGATCGGTGAGGTGGGGCGTGTGGACGTTGACGTAGCCAGTGCCGCCAAAGTCAAGTGTTTACCGAAGGCGGTTTTCTGTGACGTACCAGTGACGTTCGAGATTAGTGTCGATCCTGGCAGGGCAGGGGACTGCCCGTTCCTGTCTGAGAAGCTGCATCAGCTCTTTGTCGTGGTGGTAACCAATACCACGGGAAACCTCCAACCAACTGTTCAGACGGAACGGCTCGACGGGGGAAGAGGGCTCTGTGTAACCATGACAACCCACTGTGAAGGTCTTCACAACGTTTTCATATCAACGAAAGTGGGTGGAAACCTCGGACCGAGCTGTGCGTCGTTTATCAGTCGACTAAAGCCAGCAATAAAATCGCTGCCAAGGATGGTCATCAACGGTGGTGGCCTGAGGCGGTCGTACTCCATAGCCATCGACAACCGTGTAGGCACCATCTACGTCAGCGAAATCCGGGACACTTCGACGGTCGAGGGTAAACGCGGCCGTGTGCTAGCCTACAACAGGGGTGGAGACTACTTGCGCGAAGTGTATGCCTGCAGCACTGCAACCGTCAGCGGAATGGCTGTTCACCCATCCAATGTGCTGCTGCTGTCGTTGTATGAAGAGCATACAATTGTCAGCGTAGATCTCGCCACTCTCGAGCAAAAGGTAATAGCCGGAAAGGGCTGTGACCTTGGCTGCGTCGATGGACCAGAGCAAATCGCAGTTCTTCCTTCCGGCGATTTTGTCGTGGCGGAAAAGGTCAACAAACGTGTGCAGTGTTTTTCCGTAGATGGATCTCCTCGCTGGGCACAGAAGGATGATTGGACGGCTCCAGTAGGTGTTGTCCTTTCCGCCGACGACTCGGTCATTGTATCCGATTGGAACTGTATGTGCCTCGACAAAATCTCTCCCGAACCAAATGGCGGTAAATCTCGCAAGGTCTCCCGCTTCGCCCAGGCACACAAGTGGTGTTCGCCAGCTCGTCTAGCTCTACATCCAAGTGGCTGCATCATCGTATCAGAGGCCGGGGCGAATCGCATCACCATCCTTTCTGCAGATGGCCAGGTTCTAGGACACTTTGGTACCCCTGGAAACAGCAGGCGTCCCGGTGAACTAAGTTGGGCGGTCGGAGTGGCATGCGACAGCAACGGCTTGATGTACGTTTGTGACTCCAACAATGGTCACGTGCAGGTCTTCTGATACGGCGAAGACAGGAATCAAAAAACGTAGTCGTGGCAATGTGCAAAAACATCATATCTCCTCTTTCCCATCGAAGTAAGGTAGTCCTTTCCTCCGAGTTCAATAGTTGTGCAGTTTGCTTACGAACATAGTTGTCATGCCCAGACATTTTACAGATTTACCCAAGAGCTGTGTTTCGCCTTCGTCAATCACTTAGAATCATACCTGTTTTCGCATGTCGTTTTCGTAAGTGTCCAGCTTGTACTCCAATGTTGTCCTCCGTTTCATGTCAGTTCCTCGACTGAACCAGTGTTTTCGTTTCGCGCCGAAACATCGAAAGCTTTTTTCATTCCTATTTCTGCTTTGCCTAGGTCAGATGTGGCATGGTAGGATCTGCAGCGAAATGCCTAGCTGATGTGCTGCTTTTTTTCTTCTCTCGCTTTCGAAGTGTGTGGTCAGATTTCTCTGAGCATTCTGCTAGACACTGGAAAGGGACCGGTGTAGAGTCACTGTGCCTGTGTCTATTGTTTTGCTCTAGGCTTAGTTGTTCTGTGCAGTGTCAAACTAAGGCATCGAATCAGCATATTCAATCCCGTATTTTCAGACGACTCACACGTAGGCATAAAAGTTGAAGCAAAGTTGGAAAGGAAATTGTAGAAGATTCATTTGCAGCATAGGCTGGAGAAATGGTCCAGTTTGGTTCCATGACAATGATGCTTGCACAGCCCAGAATATTCTTTGCTTTTGTCACGTGAGGTTTCTATGTATTTCGCTAAACCGGCAAGAACAGAGTAATGTGAAAAGCTGTCGACTTGCTTATAAATGCAGTGCTCACTGAGCTGTACAATGTATGTCATGAAGGGTATCATGCACGGTTTCTTTGGCTCAAGGACACTGCAGGCCAAAGCGTTCTTCCATCCTAAAACCTTTCCTGGTGTCAATGATAATGCAGCAATTACAAGAAGAGAGAATCTAGTTGAACACCCGCGGAGGCAGAGAGACGGAATGAAGAAAAAAATCGGCCTCAGATGGGGCTCGAACGTACAGCCTCAGATTTGTGCTCTGACGCTCTAACTGCTGAGCTACTGAGACCCACACCTCAACCAAAAAATTCGGCTTCGTTTTGTCTCACTGCAAACAGCATTGCTACAGCCTAGCTCTCCGGGTGCAGCGATCCAAACTCGGGATGGCTGCCCTTGCCAGTTACTTACAAGAAACTTTTACTGCCTAGAGGAGAGTTGTGAGGGACACTTTTCTCATTCTAAATCTTCCCTGTGTTATCTCCCGAGATCTATTAACTAATTTCTCGTTTTTGAGGCCGGGGCACTGTAGCCTCTTGACAACTTTCCTCCGGGCAAGGAAAAGTGTTTGACGAGCACCTGGCGCAGGCAGTTATTCGAAGTTTAGATTGCTGGCTCGGGAGATCTAGCAGTGTAGTCGGCAGTGAGACAAAACGAAGTTGATTAATTTGGTAGAGGCATGGGTCTCAGAAGCTCAGTGGTTAGAGTTTCAGAGTGCAAATCCAAGGACGTGTGTTTATCCGAGGTCGAGGCCGATAATTTTCTTCGTTCCCTGTTTCTCCGCCTCCATGGGTGTAAAACGAGAATCTGATTTCTCCTCCTTCATGTTCCCATGTTATGTCTCTCTGTAACAATATATTAATTTTTGTCAGCTTGTTCAGCCCTGTACTTTGTGTATCGTTTGCCACATAGCAAGTCTTCCAGTCTCTGCATGGTCGATACACTGACAGATTTTTCATTAACATTCCAAAAAATTACAAAGTATTAGAGAAAAGGAAATGTATTCAAGTATAGCACGGAAAATCATTGCAAGGGTGAAGGTCAGAGGCGTTTGGTTTGGCTAATAAATAGGGCAGAGTTTTGCTTCAGTTAATGATCATATTGACCTATGAGCTCCTTCCAATTGTCGTTGGTTGTCCTGGGATGTCCTTGCTTCGTCCTGTCTTACGGTTTGAGAATATCTGTAGAGTTCTCTGCTTTGTTTGCGATACCTCTTGTCTGGATGGAACAGAAGTACATACACTCTTGGGAAGAACACCCAAACCCACTGTGTTGCTAGGTGAGAGTAAACAAGAAGAATTTGAAGAATTTCCTGGTTGCGAGGTCGATAGAAGTAGTAGATCGGCCGGAGTGTGCCCCAAAGCATTACCGAGGTGAAGGAGGCAAGGAAGAGCAGGTGTGCCTCGCGGAAGTTAACGTGCAGCTTTCGAGTAAAGAATGCTAGGATTGTTGTGACCAAGATAAAAGTAAGCAAGCAGACATCCTGAACAGCAACATGTAATGTCGGAATTGAGCAGAGAATGTGTGTTTTCCATTCGCTGTGATCGTGAGCGATTCGTGGCGGCTGATAGAACGTCATAATAGCTTCCATGAAGAATGCTGATAACATAATGAGAGCAATGAATAGGCCTTGTGCCGTACTGGTCATTGTCCACTGTGCTTTCGAGAGCCTCCATGTGCGGGCGAGTAAATGTATACGAGCAAGTCGGCTGGTCTTCACAAGAATTATCACTGTCGTCAGCAAAACAGATAGGAATGATGCGATGTGAAACCTTGAGCAGTTTATTTCGTTGCCGGTGTTTTCAATAAGGTACACCAAAACACTGCTAAGGCCCAGGAAGATTCCCAAAACTGAAGTCAAGGAGAGGAAAAAATCTGCTGAGCGAACAAGGTGTGTGCGACGAAAGTAGACAAAGACAATCATTGTTATCGGCTGAAGACCAATGAAAAGAGTGACGGCGGCAATGCCAGGGAATTTTGCTATCGTATCTAGGTGCACCTCTTGAAGGAGGACACATGCTGTTCGGTTCTGACTGGCAGTTTTTCCCGGCGGGCACGTCCTGCAGCGATTTGTCGATCCACCTGAAGAGAAATGATTGCAACGGCATGCGGTACAGGTGTGACAGCATGATGGCTGGGACCCCGAAGGAGGGTTAACTCCAAACCCTGGCTTGCAAGGCCCAGAACAACTGGAGATTGGCACATATGCGTTATCTGAATAGTATGTAGCATGCGAGTAGTCCACACCATCCTGTTCCTCGTCAAAAACTGTAAGCGGTTCCTTTCCCAATATGACAGCACTCATGTCCATGGTAAGATCTGCAGGGACGTGATCGGTTCTCCCATCAAATTCTCTCAGATTAGCACTCCAGTTGCCGATCCATATTGTCTTGTTTGACCCTACATCAACAACGGAGATGTAATAAGATGGAGGAAGTTCCCGTTGTGAGTCTGGAAACACCGGACACCGCTCACCATTACTATCACCACATGGGACGCTGACTCTCTCTAGAGCTTCTTTGAGCTTGGTCCCATAGGCATCGTGGTAGAACCTTGAAGCTAGTTTAGGACCAGAAAGTGACGGCCATTTTTGAACGGCTTTTTTGAACAAGTCTTGAAGACTTTTTAACAGAATGTCTGTGGCCATCATAATGAAATCCTCCGCTATTCCCGTGAGATGCTGGACAGAGCTTGCTGACATGTACAGTCTTTCCGGAATCATTGCCGTGTCCGGGCAGTGTGGCAACTCAGAAGTTACACTTTTGCAGCACACACCACAGCATTTGTTGATCTTCTCCACCACACGACAGAGGAGCGGGTTAGAGGTCAGCAGGAGGTCTTGCCGTAGTTTGCCTGCGGTGATGTTGAGTATAAAATCAGAATAATCCTGGATGCGAGACTGATCAGGGGTCGGCATTGACCAGACTGAAAAGTTATAAGGCAACTTTTGGTCCAGTTTAATGACCATTTGCATTGTTTTCAGTTGTTCTCGCTCCCAGGGACTCAATAAGATGCTGGACTGCCATTGATCCGTTCCAATCCACACACGTGGTAGCGACTGCTTGAGCTGTACCGATCTGGCAGATATTGTGCGAATAAGCATCTCAAACTTTGCTTCGTTAGTTACAGTGATAACAACTTTGACAAGAGGGAGGTTTCGAAGCAGACGGTCAATGTCCTGAGCGTCTTTCTCATCCGTGAGTATCGATTCAAACGCAACGCACACTTGGTGATCTCGCAGCCTTTTCAAGAGTTCTTCTTTCAAATGTGAGGTAGTCGTGTCCCGTGAGTAGATAACTGCAACATCGGTCCAATTAAAATGTGTAACAACATCTGCAATGGCAGAAGCCTGATACATGTTGCTCGAACCCACCCTAAAGAAGAACTCATTTTCCCACTGGCATCCAATGTTCACGCCACGGCTGAGCAGACAGGAAAGAGAATCTTGTGAGCTTCCAGTCGCTATCTGGACCAACTGCATTACCGAAGCAATAGGCACAGTAGCTGTGACTTTGGCATCGTTGCCCCATGGTCCCACAAAACCAACAACTCGCTGACCTGGATGGGTCAACTCTGCGCTGACGTTCTTATGTCCCTCCTGATAATTCAATCGGCACAATGATTCAGGAGATAGGACTCCATGGGATGGCAGATTACTCAGTCGTTTCAGCACAGGCAGGTTGAAGATGTACTCGGTCCGTTTGAGGCGATCTCCAAATTGGCACTGGTCTAAGATAAAAAAAACCCAGACTGAGTCGCTTCACCACCGTTTCGTTGTCCACGTTCACTGAAGCGCTTAGCGAGAAGTTGTACTTTCGAAAAACGTGCAGCAAAGGTTCCAAGAAGGTGAGAACATGGTGGTAGGAGACGTCAGAGCAGGCTCCGTCTTCATACGGGTCAGCTAAGGGGATTAGGGCAGCGATGGAGATGTCTCCTGGACGTTCCAATCGTCTTGGGCTCTCATTGAACGAGACTAATTTTGCGGTTGTGCCGTCGGCGGACATGGATGCGGTGATTACCCCTATGATCACCGCGACGAATATTGAAACGCTTGCCCAAAGACGGCCACGACACGTCGGCTTGCGTCTGGTCGTTGTGTTCTCCCAAGTCCTTCGTTTCTGGTTGCAAGGAGGGCGTCGTGTCCCATGCCACGCCAGCCCCATATTCTCTGTTTTTCTTCCTCGATTGTTGAATCCAGATGATCTCTCTGCAGCTCTCAATTTGAAGGGACAGCGACTGACCGCCACGCCAAAGTCATGCCAATGCGTGCGCGAGGCTGCGGGAAGTCACTGACAACTGCGTTCAGCGCCACCGACCCTCAGTCAGACATACTTCTGGGAGGTCTTTCAGAGTGCTAGGCTAAAAGAACTTTCAAGACGACAGCTGAGAGCAGTGAAACCCTCTTGGCTGCTCATCGTGAGTGGGACTGGTGGGGAGACAGGTCAAGGATAAGAATAAACCCATGGACCGAGAAAGTGACCTCCAGCGTTTCACTGATGAGGCCTAAAATATAGATAAGCGGACGAAGCTGTGGTAAATCGTGAACTGCTTCTACACCGAGTAGAAAGCCAACGAAAAATTCATCCTTGTAAGCGTTTCCACCATGTACGTCTTACAAAACCTGAAAATACCATGGGCAGCGGCAGGCACACCGGAAGTCCCACTTCGAGGAGATTGTCAACCTTGTTCAAGCTCTACAGGGGAGGGTCTGGAATCGCTGACGGGGAAGGTCGATGTTGATGAAGCTCTATACGAGCCTGCCCGTGATAGACTACTGCGTTTGCCAGTGGTCTTGTTGTTGGTCAAATGCTTGCGCTCACGAGATTGGTGCCTCCAAGTGAAAGTAAGCGTTTATGGTCGACGCTAGTTAGTATATTGTACAGCCACTTCTTTCGAGGCGCCTGCTTTGTACATGTGTTGCGGAAGGCCCGCCTGCGCCCGCCTTTGCTCACGTGATAGTCAAGCGCCGTCGTAGCACGGTTGTGATCCCTAGGCCAACAGCTGCCTCCTTTCTGGCCGGGGTTATTATGAACTTTTCGACGAGTCTTCTTTCGTATTTTTTCCTCCTCTCCTCGGAAAACAAGAAGCCGTTTCCTCATTTTTGTGCTGGGAGCTAACTGTACCGTACATTGGTGCTGAGTCCCCAACCTACACTGCTGGGAATATTGGAGCTACAGTCCTTGGAGAAAAGACTAAGCACCGCTGTATGATTCTCTCCCGCCGGCCGGAAACCAGGCTCCACTCTTGTTCCTGTCCTCTCCTGGGGATGGGTCGGTAATAGTGACTGAGATGAACAGGTACCGGCGCGGTACCGGTACAAACGCGGCTCCTGGGCGCGGCCGCGGGCTACAGTTATAGTCTACCACGATTCATTTGGTTAGGCTATCGATAACAACCTGATATCTCAAGATCTGGTGAGCTTCCAAGGAGTCACGTTACATAAGTACCATTGAAACATTGCAGAGGAACGTTGAAAATTGTTTGTTAGGTTTTGCCCGTACCTGGCAGGAGAGGCCTCTGCTCTCGATCCATACAGTTTGTGCGCCGGCTTGGTCTTGACTCACTCTGTCATTCCACGTGTCGGTTAGACAGACCATGCGTAAGCGTCTCGGCTGCATGCATACTCATGCAAGGCAACACTAGTGTAACAATCTACTAGTGCAGCAATCAGTTTTCGCTTGTCGATATCTCCGTGTCTGTCGTTCTCTCTCGATCACTCTTACCCTTTGTTTGTTTTGCACTGGAATCCGTTTCTCTGCACATCTTTGGAATTGAAGCCGTGTCGGCTTGTTTCGTTGGCCCCGTTTTCTCCCGAACCGCTCATTGTTCCAATACTGCTGGCGATCGTACATGACGGTGAGCTTATCTACTTGTGGGGAGGGTAGGCCTATTCACTTCCTTTCAGTCCCCATAAAAGGGTGACATAGGTTTTCTGATGGAGTGGCGAATCAATGACAGATTATAGATAGATATGGAGAAGCCGGTGTATACCAGAGAAAGTTCATCTTCACGTGCGTAGCGGCGAGACTTCGAGTCGAACATTTTGAATGGTTTGGACAAACTTGCCAAAGGGTGTGCCATGTCGTTACAGCTGTTGTCATAAACGTATGCTTGATTGGTGTTATGCCTTCCACCTGATATTTTTTTGGGCGCGGTTTGTTAGCAGGTTTGGTGCAGGATATTTGTTTGGTTAGGGAGACCCAACACACTCCTGCTCAGCCTCAACCAGGCATCTATGGAATCACGTCGAAATTGTCAGTCTGCCCTTCTTGGCTTCCACCTGGCTCATAAAACAGCTTCCCAACACTTGCAGAATGTGTGTTTTCCCCAGAAGAGCATGAACCATTCGCTTCGTCAGCACAACTGCTTTCAGCTGACTAAGCCCAATTCCACTCTTTTCTAATCCTCTCCCATATATTTTGCTGCACACACTTTTAACGCCCTTCCAAAGCATATACAAACAGTAACTAAATTATCTGAACTTAAAAATAAAGCAAAGCAACACTTTCTATCTCCATCGTGCCCCTGCTCATTACATGTCCCTTAGTGTTCATGTAAAGCTTGCCTTCACTGCAAAACTTTGTCCCCTACTCCTAAACTGCCCTTTTTCTATTCTTAATCGCAATAGCATTCCACCCACATTTCATTATAACTCTGTAAAATTTTGCACTATGTATAATTTTGTATAAGGTTTCGGCCTTTCTGCAAATTTAATAAAAATCAAATCAAACTTAATTTGGCCCCCTGATAAGGTCCCCTAAGTGTTTGCCAGAAGCATCTTGAAAACAGACAAGGAAGAGGAAGAGAGAACAGAGGAAAGAAGAGAATTCCACAGTTGTAGCTACAACCTTGTATGAACTGATTAATAGTCAGTGTTTTGGTTGGTATTGATCAAGTACTGTCTCCGACGAGAAGGAATAAAATCAATTCAGGCAATTTTCATGCCTCTGTTGTTACAAACAGCTTTGGAATAATAAACTTCTCAAACCTTGCCTGTTGTGTTGGTTTGGCTTATGCTTGTTACATTCGATAAAGCGGTGGCATCGACAATGGTTGCGATTATGTCTAGCTATCAAGGTTTTGCCAGCTGTGGCAACAAGCCAGGCCCTGAAACCTCACGTGTTGTGATGGTTTGTTTTGCGTTTCTTACAACTTCAACGCTCCTGCGCGGGCTCTAAGTCCCTGCACCACTTGTTCTGAAGATTGCAGCGCTAGATTGTTGGCCAGTGGTTTATCATACCACACAAGACCTGCATCTGGTTTCTAGCAGAAACATATCATGGGAGCACTTCCCAAATTGCTCGATTCATAAAGCTCAGAAAACATGACAGCTCAGAAATTTCACAATAGTAAGCTTCATTGACTTTCATGTGAGAAGATAGTAAGGGCTTCCTTCTGCTGCATTAGGATAAAGATGTTCGCTCAGCTAGCTAGTCCACATGCAATGGTCAATTCGACAAATCTCTGTTCACTTTGTGATATTGATCACAGCAATGTAGTAAACATCCAAAGAAATGTTTTCCAAAAAACACGAAAACGAAAGAAATTGAGACGAATGAGCTTCTGATCTTCACTCCACCATCTTTGGGCTGAACGGCTGATTGTAAGGGACTTTATTGCACTGGCAGCATGAGGGGAAAGGTGTACAGCCAGGCTTGCAACATGGTTGGGCTGCCGCACTGGATCCATGAATCTCTGAATCATGCCAGACGACCTTGGACTCAAAGTCAGTGGCAGCCTGCAAAATTAACAAACAATGTACACATGCCAGTCAACAAGAAATGCGGTTGAGGTGTGAGGTGAGCAAGAACAAATCACAATACCCAATGTTCGTGAGGCTACAAAGAAAGAAAGGAGAAAATTGAAATGGGAGCTTCATAAGAGTATTGCGTTTTAATTTACTTATTGTTTCTCCGGTTGAGAGTACAAGATCTAATTTCTTCCTAATTTAAGTGATGTCTGTTTGTATCGTCACGATGACTGGCAAAAAACTCACAAGCAGAGAATGATCAAAAGTGAAGTGAACCACTACCTCCTAGTGGTTGACCACTTTCTTTGGAAGGAGATATTCTCTTTTCGGGCAGAATGAAGAGGAACTCATTCGTCTGGCAGTAGGACTTTTACTAAATCAGCCCAAACCTTGGTCAGTTCGTCAATGGTCGTCTGGTTGTTCAGTACATATTGCTCTCCAGGGTCGACCAGTAAGTCAAAGAGGAGTGGAGGGTTGTGGACTTTCATTGATGTGCTGCCCCAGCAGTCCTGATCACGGTACGGCTTGCCGCAATGGGAGCTGGATGAGAACGGTAGGCAGTTGGTTGTGAGTCTTTCCATTTTTTGAAAAAAAAACTTCCAAACTAAATCAAGTTGTCCGGGAAAACTCTTTAATGCCCTGACCCCTCAAACAGTTTTTAAGATATCTGGAAAATCCTCCATGTTGTCGGCAAGACGCTATCTTTCCGGGAAAAAAAAACAAAGGTACATCGTGCATTTAACACCAATCACTCTCTACTGTTGTGAAGCATACCCCTCGGTGCGAAAGTGTGCCTTGTAGCGATCATTGCGGATGGCAAAAAGTCCATTGGCTGGTTCTGGGTTTTTCGGGTAGTAGTAATATAGTTCCCGGTTGCTCTGAATCAATACAACAGAACAGAGACCCATAGGCAAACCTGGCCTAACTTCTGAGACATCTTCAGGAAATAAACCTAAGATGAAAATCTCAGTGAGCCCAAGAGAGCTACAGCACCCTGAAACGTTCCTTTCTTTAAACATAAATTATCAAAGAAAAAGGGGTTGGGAGTTTTAGAAATTAATGTCCATTTCGCTAGTTCTGAGAGGGCTTGATGCTTTACATTGCTATTTGACAGTTACTCATCTTTTCCCATAAGCAAATCTTACTCCACCCGTGTTGAACAGGATAGGAGCCATGTCGACTCCATCGATAGGGCGGTCACTTGGGACTTTTGCTCCAGCCATGGTTAGGACAGTGGGCAGAAGATCAACAGTGCCAGCAAGCTAAAGGACAGAACGGAATGGTTACAAATAACAACACAGGATTACAGCATTCTCTTGTTCTTTTTCCATTTTGCCAAAAAGTTAGACAAGTTCTCAACATGGTGCTAAGACACGTCATTTTATTACCTGGAATTAATTATGTAGTAATTTTGATTAGACATTTTCTCTGGTCGTTTGTCCTCTCGAGCTCCTGCTTTTGGGTGTTTTTTATTTTGGGAAAGACTTGGGATAAGCAGAGACTTTTTGTTAAAACCCTGAAAAAACAAAAGGCAAAGAAGAGCGTGTAATGCTTCACTGCTTCCTCAGAAAAATTGAGGAAATGTGAAGAGCTAGAAGAAGTCGAAATGTAAAGCGGTACAAAAGGCGACAATAAACAGTGCGATGAAAAATTTATGAGAATAGATTTGTGGAGTACAACGTTTCTTCTCAACGGATTTCACCAGGTTCTTAAACTGATAAAGCCAATCAAAGCGAGGCAAATCCTCTCTCTCCCTCTCTCTTTCGTTGTCTTCCTTTTCAAATGCATGTCTCAAACAGGAGACCTGCAGTGGAAGCTATACCTCAAGTGTAGTTTGTCCGGCTGCAATCTTTCCAGGCATCCAGGCAATTGCGGGCTCTCGCTGTCCTCCCTCGTAAGTTGTTCCCTTGCCACACTTCAGAAGACCTTGATTACCGCCTCGAACTTGACGTGTGAGGCTTGGTCTAAAAAGAAATGAGGAGCAAAAAATATCAAGGATTTGGTCAGATGGTTGTGACAAAGTAAGCTCTTTTTTTTCAAGTTCAAGCATATCCCCTATTAATTGAAGATTGTTAAAATGGTCCTGGATGATCAATATGGATGTTACTAAAGAAGGCGAGCTTGACGCTCTCATGCGTGGAATTACCATAACCGAAATTAAATCTCTATCTACACCCGCAAACGTGAAAGAGAGAGAGGAAAACGAAAAAAAAAATTGATGGGCGAACCAGGAAGCCCATCGATTTTATTTCTTTCGTTCTTTCTCTCTCTTTCACGTTTGCAGGAGTAGATAGAGATTTAATTTCGAATATGGATGTTACAACTCACAGCGACAATGTCCAAATGTTCACCCAGAAGATCACTTTATCCACCCAACAAGGTCTAAACTTTCTGAAAGCTTATATTCAAAGGATCATTAATATTATTACCATTATTATTATTTAGAAAGAAGGGAAATGAGTCATGGGATCAGGAAAAAATGTACCACTTGGCCCAGCCAGGATTCGAACCCGGGACCTTCCAGACTGTACACG
>JAOWAR010230712.1:0-14208 GCA_028571005.1 Clathrina lutea | reverse complement strand
TGAACTCAACTACCACGCCCTCTTCACCTCTCTCGTACCCAGGAAAAATTACTTCGGCCGTTGCTATGATACTTGATTCATGGCGCCATTTTGGCTTATGTCCGCCGATGCATAGTCATGAACAGCCGTGCAGGGAGAGGGCTACAACGCAGAACCACTTTTCGGGTACAACAGATTTTGCGAGGCCTGTGTGCTTCACAACGCCGGGCCGCTCGGCGCTCAGCCACGTCCCTCCAACCAACCATTGAAAAGGCGAGAAAGGACAGCTTCAGCACTTGGGGCAATGCCACCCGCACATCTATGGTAGTCCTTGTGAGGTCGAACATCACACTCACGCCGTCGATCTAGCAAGACAAGCGAACTGCACAAACTGTAGAAGGCCAGACGCCTTTAGAGCTCGACCAGGTCCTCTTGCCACCACCGACTCAATCAGGTCAATTACCTAGCCTGTGCCGAAGTAGCCGTGAGACAGCTAACGTCACTGCTGTTCGAAGATCCGACAGAACTCGCATGCTCTCCAACACTCGGACTATCTTTGAAACGTTTAGTTCTCAGAGGGCTTGTAGCTTCCAGCTACGTACCAAAATGGGTCGTATGACCTAGGTCTTGTACGTCCAGCTCGGATCTGTGCGGCATGGAGGCCTGCCCTTGCTATCCAGCGAATTGGGAATGAAACAGAAGTCAGAGTTTCCGCCACAAAGCAGCCTCGACACTGTACGTACAAGTTGATCCTGTTTCAATCTGCGCCTGAAATAGCCCGGCGCTAATCATCTTGTGAAATCTGAGCTGCTGTCCACGTCACCACGTTTGGACTTTCTTTGCAATTTTCTTACCGCCCGGAATATTTTCTTTGGCGAAATCTGAGGCCTCGAGCAAAATTAGATGCGGCTAAACGTCACCCCGACAGCTCTGTGAATATGTCGATCAAACAAATCTGCATGGCATTGCCTAGAAACGAACGCCGAGAGCGAAATGAAACCTTCACCCGAGAAATCCTGCAAATCCAGCGGAAATGAACATAACCCAAATGACCTGTGACACACACACACACACATCTATGTTATCGTTCGTGGAACCATCTACAGTCCCTATGGGCTTGACAGTGTCGATAACTGAATGGCTTAAGAAGTACAAACATGAAAGAAAAAATGCCTAAGAATGTATACAGAACATGTACATTTATGCGGACGTAAAAAGCTATATTATTTCCAGAAGAAACGCATTCGCCCCGCAAGCACACTGAGCTCACAGAGCTTAGACCAGACGTTGAACCATGTGGATGTCCTCTATTTTAGAAAGAAGTGTAGGCATGCTCATTGTGATCCCTGGCCTGGTCCTGGATTTAGCCTGACCTGAAACATGGAATTTAATGTTGAGGCTTTTGCTTAGAATAGTGTGCACCACTCTCTGTTTGCTGATGTCACTACGAAATCACTTGGAGGGGAGTTTAGACGGAGAGTAGTAGGTGGAAGGGTCGGAGAGGAAGAGTGCGTAATCTGAAGTTCAAAATTCATATTATGCCTTTGATCTGGTCTTAACCAACACATATACCCAAGCTGTACCCCCGATTAAAAGTACAGTCACTTGCACTGATCACACCATGGTCCTTGCACAGTTTCTTTCGGACCCAAACTTGTCTTCAGCAGCAGTCGCCTTTCCCTTGCTTCACATATAATCATCCTCTACATTGGTGAGGGTCTGACAACCAGTATATTCATATATGCTTAGGATGTAAGCTGTTAGATGAGGACAACTTGACACGTCCTACCCTTACATCTGCTTTCCGAACTTTTATCACAAAAAGGAATACAGATTTCAATCTTCCATGTCTTCCCTCTGTTTTCTTTTTGCTTTTCAACTAATTGTTAAAGCAAGGCTATTTGTCCTCCAATATATCCACTCATTGTCTTATTCCAGGTAAGGCTGGATGCGCTGATTTTCTTGGCTAGAACAAGCCCCTTTAGTCCAGCAACATACATCGTTCCATCGGAACTCATCACCGGCCGGCCCAAGACTGGTTGTCCGACATGCAGTGTTCGATCCACGAATTTTCTGCTGACATCTACCTCGTAGATATAGCCATCAGTGGACGAAAACACTGCATAGGAGTCCTGAACATACTGCGCTGGCGACAGGAGAGGAAAGTCTGTGACAGCTTTGACCATGCCGACTGAGCCATGGTCAGTGGACAGAGCTACAACTTTTCCAGATTGGTGTGTAGCCAGCAGTGTGCTCCCGCTGTCACTCAAGCTCAAGAATGGTGAGAATTTGCAAGCTTCAGCTACGTCGTACGACCAGACCTTCTCTAGGGACTGTGTGTCGAAGGCCACGACCTTAGCTTTAGATTCTTGTGGAATTCCCGACACACCAACAAACAGCTTTTTTGACGTGTCAGAGACAAGAAGCGGTGAGCTCACACCTCCAGGCACGTGAGCCCTCCATAACTCCTCACCGTTAGATGCATCAAGGGCAAAAACGTTCGGTCTGGTGGCATTCCATGTGGCAACATAGATCACTTGGTGATGTTCTTCAAGGCCCATTGCAGCACGAGACCAAATCCCTCCCTCACCAAGGTGTTTCTTCCAAATGAGTTTCCCTGTGAGAGCCTCTATTGCAAAGAAACTGCCTTGCACATCACCAATAAACAGTGCTCCATTTCCACCTACGAAGGGTTCTGTACAAAAAGAGTAGTCACCATGGAAGTCCCAGATAAGGTGTCCGTTTGTCGTCTTCAGGGCATAGAGGTGAAGATCTTCTGTTGATAAGAATACCATTTGCCGGTTGATGCTGAACACTGCACTTCCTACAAAACCACTGCTCACCTCGAACGACCAGAGGATTTCACCAGTCTTGGCATTTATGACGACCATCTTCCCCAGGCCAACGTTCTTGAATGAAATGACCGGGACGAATAGGAGCAAGTCATTTGAATCAGCTTCTCTTTGCACCTTGGCCTTTCCCACTTCTCCCAACCGTCTGATCCCCTTGCGCATGGCAGCTTCTTCCCGAGAATCCAGAGCTTGGATGATTCTCCCGATATCGAATGTTTCTTCATTGTCTTCAGCATGTTTGTAGTCGGGACTATTCCCTTCATCACCAGAAAAACCTTCTCCAAGTGAAAGCTTGGCCTCCTCTGGAGACACCAATGTTCCTGACAAGGAGTTGAGGGCCTTTATATCTCCCTCTGTAAGCTGCAGTCTTAGAGAGTTCAGGTTTTCTTGCTGATGTAAAGGGTTCGCTGACTCTGGAATCACTACAACGCCTTGATAAATTGCCCATCGAAGCACAACCTGCAGTGAGAAGATTTGAGTTAGAAGTGCACCCTCGGCAATTATTTTGGTACATGAAGATGCATGTGTGCATTCTGACTGCCATCTAATCTGTTCGTGTTCAACATCGGTGAGGATAGGCCACTTGGTAGTAGCAACAGAGAAACAAAGGAAAGGTGACCGTCGGGGAAGTGATAGGAGGAGAGGTTGAGAGAGAGACAGAGTGAGAAAAAGAGGGGAAGAGAAGGAATGAAGGACAGACAGGCAAAGAGGTCTAGAAAGTAGGATTGATATGTGGGAGTTGGACAACACGGCTTGTCATCTGTAAAGCCAGCCATGGAAATACCTGAGCAGATGTAACCTTTTCCCCTCGCTCCTCAGTCAGACGATCAGCAATCCCTTTGATGATGGGGTTGGTGTGGACAGGGTTAGCTTCAAAACCCATCTCACGATAAGGAAGGCCTAGAGTTGTGTACCCCATGTAGACAATGCCGTGGTCACGACAAAATGTGCGTAACTGCAGATAGGCACGAAGAGAATGGAGACCAATGGGGAGGAGAAGAATGAGGATGGTTGTGGTGAGGATGAGGAGGAGTAGGGGTAGTGGGAAAGAGGATGGAGGAGGAGGAGGGGAGGAGGAGGAGGAGGAGCGGAGGAGAAGGGGAGAAGTAGGGGTAAAACAAAGAAGAGTGGGTAGGAGACAAAGAGGAGTAGAGTAGGGGAGAAGGTGGAGGAATGCAGGGAAATGGTTAGAAAGACAGCGTAGAATAAGGAGGCCGAGGATGGGGAGACGAAGGAGGGTGAAGAGGGAAGAGGAGGGGAGAATTAGAGAAGACGAAAGTGGAAGAGTAGGAGAACGGAGAAGGAGTAAAGGAGGAGAGGGAGGAGTGGAAAAGAGGGAGGGGAGGGGTAAAAGGGGAGAAGAAGGAGAAGTAAGCATAGACGAAGAAGGAGGAGAAGGAGTAGAGCGAGAAGGAGGAGGGAAGGGGGAAATGAGCAGGGGAAAGGAAGGAGGAGAAGCAAGGGGAGACAAAGGAGAAGTCTGGGGGAAGAGGACGTGGTAGGGAGAGAAGGGCGAGGAGGAGTAAGGGAGAAGGAAGAGGATGGTAAGGTAAAGGAGGACAAGAATTACATGGGGAGAAGAAGGAGACTGAGCAGGGGTGGAGGAGGAGGGAGGAGGAGGAGGAGGGGAGAATGAGGAGGAGGAGGAGGAGACAATGAAGAGGAGGGGTAGAGGGGAGGAGGAGGAACAAAATAGGAGACAGAGGAGGAGGAGGAGGAGGAGGAGGAGGAGGAGTAGGGAAGAAGACTGAGGATGGTTACGGGGAGCAGCGGTGCAAGGAATATATAGGTGAAAAGGACAATAAGGAGTAGGGGCAGGAGGAGGATATCGAGGAGGAGGAGGAGGAGGAGGAGGAAGAGGAGAAGAAGGAGGAGGAGGATGAATAAGCAGAGTAGGAGTAAGTGGAAGAGTAGGAGGAGGAGGAGCAGAAGGAGTAGGGAAGGAGGAGGATGTCAACGAGGAGGAGCGGAGGAGGAGGCGTGGAGTAAATAGAGAAGGAGGAAAGGAGGGGTAAGAATTTGGATGTGGATTGAAAAGGTATGTAGAATGGCGTTGTTTTCTGGACAGGGTTTAAGAGCTAATGGAGATAAGAAACACACATTGCTTCAGGAGACATGACAGAGGGGAAGAGAACAAATGGGAAGCATGTATCCTTACAAAAATTTAGATCTCTCAGTTGCAGTAAATCTTACTTCATTATCGCTGTCGAATGGGTTGAAGAAACTCTGAAGAACAGCCGGATGAACCTTGCTGATATTCATTAGTTCTGCCATGTGGTTCATTTCAAAGTTGCTCACGCCGATGTTGCGAACATGGCCGAGACGATGGACCTCTTCCATCGCCTTCCAGGTTTCCTGCCACGCTCCTACCTCCGTTGGATTTTCACACTGTATTAGAGAACCGAACATCAAAGTTAAGACTCGGGGCCAACAGAATTCAAATTGAGAATACAAAATCATATCTGAAAACAGAAAATAGGCACCGGGAGCAAGACGTACTATACTGCCAAAAGGAGAACATTTCAGTCCGTTGGCTTACTGCAGTTTATCTGTCACAATGAGCTTTGCAAAAATAGAACTTGCGAGGACTTCTTGAAAAACGCCCAAGCATGAAAGATCTCGGATATTTCGTGTGATCTTGTACGGAGCAAGGTCAGGGCTTGTGTACATTGCTGACTTTTGGCACTGAATGCTTTTAGCAATTGTCTTGGTTTGTCAATTCTATTTGACAAGACATTTATTGCCGGTATCTCAGGGCCAGGTTGTGCACAAGAGGCAGCGGTTTAGGGGTGATTGTCATCATGGAGATAATACCACCTGAATGCACCCTGGTGAGTGAATCAGCAGCAGATCAATGTAGTTGGTGCCCAGATTGGCGAGGGAGCGGTCTATCGATGTCAGCGTTTTGTGGTAGCCAAGATTTTGCACGGACACCTGCACAAAATGAAGGAAACACTCAGCCTGAAACAGATACGCAGAATGAAACAATACGTTCCGAAAAAGACCTTCATATCTTTGACGGGAGGGAGAATGTAATCTTGGGCTTGGTGCCCAGAGAATGGCACTTGAATTCGTAACAAGATGGAATGATTATTTGAAACAATGTCATTATAAGCATGTGAAACAATGTCATTAAAAGATGTGCTTGTGAGCCGTGAATATGTGCAGGTGTGTGTGCGCTTTCTCTAGATCTGCCGTAATTGCTTTGAGCGCGAATTTGCGTCTGAATAATGCATGCACAATGAACATTGTTCTGATTATCCAGAGCTAGGCGTGGAAGGACTATACATGATCAAAAGCCTGGACATGGCAATACTTGACCAGCCATATACATTTATAAAGCATTGAATTTCCGTGACCTTGACATCCTGTGTTCATGCTACCCATCAGCCTTCTGTGGTTCAGCTCACTGTTGCTTGGCACACATCGCTTCACAACTCAGCGTATATCAGAGTACATGTTCGAGCAGCATGTCATGTTCAAAGTAAGCAGAAATGGATCAACACGGGCTTTTATAATCATTGATGATGATATATCCCTAGGCAGTTCGTGGCAAATACTACCTGCCTCCCTACTGCCTCTTCACACATAGGGTCAAGCATTATACTTCTTCTTAACACATAGGGTCATGCATACTACTGCTTCTTAACAGATAGCGTCATGCAGACCACTGCCTCTGAACAAATGGGGTCGTGGGGACTACTGCTTATTAACAAACATCGTCATGGGCACTGTGCCTTCTCAACATATAGGGTTATGCATACTACTTCTTAACACATAGGGTCATGCAGATTACTGCTTTTTAACACATAGGGTCATGGGGACTACGTGTCTTCATACAAAGGGTCATGCAGACTACTCCTGCTTAATTAACACATAGGGTCATGAAGATTACTGCTTCTTTACACAGGGTCAAGCAGACTACTGCTTCTTAACAGATATGGTCATGCAGACTACTGCTTCTTAACACATGGGGTCATGTAGACTACTGCCTCTTCAAACATAGGGTCACATGATGGGGACCGCTTGTTCTTAACATATAGGATTCTGCAGACTAATGCTTCTTCACACATAGGGTCATGCATCCTACTACTGCTTCACACATAGGGTCACGCAGACTAGCTACCGCCTCTTCAAACTGACATAGGGTCATGGGGACTACTGCTCTAAACACATAGGCTCATGCACACTACTACTACTTCACACATAGGGTCATTCAGACTAACTACCGCCTCTTCACACTGACATAGGGTCATGGGGATTACTGCTTCTTAACACATAGGGTGATGCATACTACTGCTTCTGACACATAGGGTATTGCAGACTACTGCTTCTTTACATATAGGGTCATGGGAACTACTGCTTCTTCACACATAGAGTCATGCAGACTCTTCACACATAGGGTCATGCATACTACTGCTTCTTAACACATAGGGTCATACAGACTTCTGCTTCTGACAAACATATCGTGATGGGGACTAAGGCTTCTTCACACATAAGGACATGGAGACCACTGCTTCTTAACACATAGGGTCGTGCAGAATATATTGGTTTATCACACATAGGGTCATGTGAGGCCTAGGCTTACTGATAGGTGTGGTATTCTTGTGACATATCCTTGGGCAAACTGTTCCCAACTTCTAGGCCACTTCAGGAGTTTATTCGACGACTTCCTTACCCGGACTCGGCAAATCCGGCATTCTTCCCGGAGACTACGTCACCCTCAAAAGAAAAAAGTAAGCTCACCGATGAAAAGAGTAGCTGAGATCAAGAATGAACCAGCAGGGAGAAGGGAGGGACAGATCTTTGAAGACATTTTGGGCATTGGGCTTCCCCCTTTCAGGCGGTGGCTTACATCATGAAAGTGAAGGGATACTAGCATCCCTTCACTTCCATGATGTAAGCCACCGCCTGACAGTGTCCGTCATCCAGCGGGCGCCAGATGACATTGTCAAGAATAGAATGTGGAAAGTGGGTGGATCAGGAGATCTAGGACGCCCAGCACATCAACATCTTCAACCGGGATGAGGACATGGATATTTTTTTATTGTACATGTAGTTGTACTGTTTTTATGGTTTGCCCATTCTAGTTTATCGTTTACATGAATTTTCGGTCGACTTTTGAACGAGATGAAAAGAGTAGAAAGCGGAGAGGGGCGAAAAGAGAAGAGGTTTTTTCGTAAGTTCAATGTGTACATCAACCCCTGCTCAGGCCTCCCTCTGGATCTGCCAGTGACTGAAATACGTTAGAAGATCGGACAGAACACACACACTCACACAAAAACACGCAAGTGTGGACTTTTCCTCCTTGGCATGTCGCCATTTCAAAAACCATGTTCTACACCCCTCTGACCTTTTCTCACCCCCTCCCCCTCAGTGGGCGTTCTTATTTAGAACTATGAAAGTAAAAAATAAAAAAATATAAATCCGAAACAGGTCGGAACAGGCTTCCCCGATTTCTCCAGAGAGTTTCTCTTTTCATGTTTCAGGATGAATGTACTTCAAAAGAGAAAACAGGCGCTCAGCTGCTCGATTGCTCGGGTTTTCAACAAGTCGTCAGTATGCGTAGTCCGGCATTCCTTCTTACTTTTACAATATATTGTTACACACACACACACACACACATCATAACTCCATCTCCCATTGCTCCAGTCACACCTTTGTGACGATGAACACCTTATTTCTCTCCGTCCCTTCACTGAGCTTCAGCGTATCCCCTAACAACGCCTCACTGTCATAGTCCTGGGCCGTGTCGACCAGTCTGCACGAAAAATTAAAGTATTTACAACCAAGCAAATTTAAAGTACAGGATGGGTGCAAGAACAGCTTTCCTTCTTTACAGACTTTGCGAATTTCGGCAAATTTATAATTTTATCATATTAAGCACTAGTGCGGTGCATCGGAATGATAATCCTTGATAAAAAATTCCGCCCTCTCATTTTATCTCTCTCTCCCTCTTTCCTTTTTGGTCTCTCTCTCTCTGCGTTCCCTATTCCCTGCTCTCTTTTCTATCATGTCCCTTTCTTCCTCAGTCACTTCCTGTCCCCATCAACATTTCTCCATTCAATATTTCTCTCTTATCACCTTTCTCCCTAAAGTTTAACCGCCCTTTACCCAAAAAGCTTAAACTTTCTCTGCTTTTCTTTCAGCCCCTCCAACTCAAATCACTCCTGAACATCCAGGGGCTCACAACTTTCAAGCCTGCCAGTGTGATGGAAAACTACAATGTTATCTCCACACTCAAAACGCTTTACCTGTAACCCATCTCCAACGCTGATGTTATCGCCATCCTTCCCTTCATTCCACTCGTTCCAAGACCTAACCAGGGCACTGAACAGAGGAAAAGGAACCAAGACGCAGCAAATCCCTTCAACAAGGTGACCGTTGTGCAGAGAGCGCACTAAAAACTAGACAAAGTACTTTCGTTAAACTTTCGTTTCACCAATAACTAATCCCGGAAGTTCAAAATCAACAGCTGGGAGTCTAAGTCACAAAGGCACTTCGATCTGAAAGTGTCTCTGCTGCACATGTAGTTTATCGAATGTGATGCGAATACACACTGTCAAGTGTGACGCGAATACACACTGTATGTGATAAACAAATTTTCTTGATTCCATAATCTTTCAATTTTGAAATTGGATAAATAGAATAAACTTGTCGCCATGCCTACCAACTTTTTTGCAAATCAGCCTCAATGTTTCAAATGGAGAGTACCCACGGTGTGAAGACTTTAGTTCAATTGTCACACATTGTCATTAACCAACAACTAAGATGTCCCAGGATGTTCAGCGTTCTATGCCTTCCCAGAGGACGTTTCTCTTTCATGCACCAGAAACAGCCACTGAGGACCAGCCTTGGACAATGGAATATCTGAACCACTTCCATCTTTGTTGCTCTACAAGTTCTGAAGTTAAGTCTTTGTGATCAAACTGCGTCAACTTGAATAAATTGATATGGCCTGTTCCTGACGACGAAGGAGCTAAGCAGATGCAAAAAAATTACTTGTGCATGCATCTGGATGTTGGGGTCTGTACATGTTAATTGGCAAGGAATCGGCTGTCTTTTATAACTACGGACAGCACAGTGCCCACCTGGCCATTTAATTGCAGCGGAGGTAGAATATTTCAGTTGTGCGGTAAGGGCCTTGGTTTGATAGTCTCTCATGACTAATCAGCCTGGGAGTGCGCTACATGCATGTTTTTGTGATCATCCAGCACGGTTTTGAAAAAGAGATGAATTATAGTACCAATTTCGCCAAAGTTGGGTGGTGACGATGCGCTAAGCTTGTGGGGGCGCACACTGTTGCGTACACCCACATACACACACCGTGGAGCATGAGGATCACAAATGCATTATCTGTAGATGTGGATTGATCACCATTTCTCCTCATCTGAAATAGCTTCAGCTTTGTCTTCCCGTCAAGTGCTTAATATGTCTTATACAAATCCAACCAGAAGTACTTCCCTTGCTGCCTCTGCTTGAAAATGAGTACTTATGCATCGAATTTTCTTCGCAACATTCTTCTGAAAACACGTCGTGCCTGCTGCACAAGACAATCCGGGTACTCTGATGTCTCTTAGGCCAACTGGTGCCAGCTTTCTGGTCGGTGGATGAATTTTAAAGCCTCAAAAGTTCCTGTTGTTAGTGTTGGGGGCCTTGGAAAAAATTAACTATCATTGGTTAGCCTCCCCCCCCCCTCAACTAAAGAGACCTCTATCTTATGATCGAAAAGTCCATAACTAGCAGGAGAGGAGCGCAGAGAAAAAATGCACTCCCAAAAGAGTTAAAATAGCCCGACCAGAAAGTTGGCAGCTGTTGGTCTAAGATCTTCCTCTCCCCCACCGTGAGATTGAAATTGTGCGGAAAGACTCAGGCCGATGCTCTGTATCGACGTTCCAATTATTCTGCTTTATTGCAAATATCAGGAAATTAAGAGGTCTGTTGCAAGTTCTAAAAAGTATCCCTGGAGAAACAATCATTTCGAGCGGGGAGCGCTAGGCGCAAAGGCAAGAAGATCGTGATGAGATGAGGAAACGAGTCTGCTGCGGAACTGCGCACACGCTTTCTACCGATTTGATAACCCTAAGAGGTCTTTCATTTCGGAATGTCACGGGCCCCGCACCGTCCTGCTTGAATCGCTTCGTCTCGTCCGATCGACGGCGATATTCTAACCAGCGGTAGCTGTCTTTTTTTATTCTGACCGGCTATGTGTGCCATGATCATTTCTCCTCTGAGGCTTGGAATGAAAGTGATGTACATGTACTATAGTAATAATCATTAGTAAGAACAGGAAAAACTTGAAGAACTTCTATAGTCAACACCTTGGTCTGCTAAAATGTGGGCTTCTACCGGCTTTAATCGTCAGCAATTTAAACTCATTCGATATGTTCATGACCTTCGTGCATAAGCCAGAAAAGAGGGTGGTAGTAATACCAACTCAAAACAGTTTACATTTATCAAGACGTACTCTTGTCTCCGCTGGCCAGTGTCAGGTCTGGCATGGAGTCGTACTCATCGTGAAATCTGATGTTGATGGTCTCCGCGTCTGGTCGCCTCTCTTCCCGCTGTGTTGAAGAGCTGGCTCGCTGCTCCCCTTGGCCAGAGCGGTTGATGAATGCTAAGGCGAGGATGACTGAAACGGAGACACCGATGGCAGCCATGACCAGTACCATGGTACGCCTGCTAGAAGCCGAGTCCCTATGAGCGGCGAATGTGCTATGTCCCTCGTGACCACGCACCCTCCGCTGCCGAGCTTCAATTCCGATCATGGCTGCAATTCACAGGCAAGGGCGTTTGCCTGTGCTGATTTGATAATAGGGAGGCCGGAGAGTTTTTCTGAATCTTCGTGACAGCAGACAGGTTCAGTTGTTGGAGGAAGGTCCTTCTTCGCTTCCGGATGAAAGTAAGCCTTTACCCTGCCGCGCGGAACACACAAGCAGGACAACTGAGAGTTGACGGAACTAAGCTAGTGTATTCCATCGGCGCTCGGTACAGGAGCGGCCAGCTCTGCAAAGTGCCGGACGCTAGTTTCTTTCGGCAGCGTCCATACAGCTTCCGTGACCACGGCGCCTCACATCCCTGCGCCGCCAAGCCACGGCTATTACACGACTTAACTGTACATGTACATGATCTAGCTAGCTGACGGTCAGCACGCTCATATCCGATTGGACCAGCTCCGCGAAGAGAAAGATGCCCGCTCTGTCAATATTACAGGTAAACGCCCGTTAAGGTTGGATTATCGCCTGCTCGTCAAGAGTGAGCACAGCCACGCACGCCCTCCCTTCAGATTTGGAATATCTACCCAGCCAGAGTGGTGGCCCGGGAAAGATCAATTTTCTTATCAACATACACACGCAAGCACGCACGTGGAGTAAACTTCCCATTGCCACCAAGAACTCTGTACGCACTAGCTCTATCAAACGTAGCTTCTCCTATGTTTTTCCACTTCCAGTACCTCTTCCTCGTCTATACTAGCTTTGGCCTTTGGCAATACAGCTGTATAGCTTTAAAACTACCGTACTATTTCTCTAGAACTCTGCAGCTCTATAGGTTTTCCTCTCCCTTCTTTCAGTAGATTCTCTTTGAGCAGACTTAGCTAGTCTTATGACACTCCTACTTTAAACAAGTAAAACTACAACTACTAGGACGCACGCACGCACACCGAGGCAAGCACGCATGCGCACCAACGCACGCACGCACGCGCACCGACGCACGCAGGAACACACACACACACACACCGGGAGATATACATGTACTAGAAATGTTAATAATTATGTACTCGTCCGCCCTATGGAGAAGCCCGTATGTGTAGATCAGCCGTATGTGTAGATCTACCGTATGTGTAGATCTACCGTATGTGTAGATCTACCATCTGTGTTGATCTACCGTATGTGCAGATCTACCGTATGTGTAGATCTACCGTATGTGTAGATCAACCGTACGTATAGATCTACCGTATGTGTAGATCTACCGTATGTGTGCGATTGTGCAGAGCCCACATATTGGCAAGGGCGTTCAGGCGCTCGGCGCCGTCGAGCGCAGCAAGTCCGAGCATGGTTTGAAAAATCTACTTGTCTGCCGGCCATTTGCGACTAAACTAGATCGCTTGGCGCCTAAGGTTTTGGCGCTACTTGCCAATTCGGCGACTGAAATTTTCTGGTGACTTGTCGACTTGGCGAGTAACATTGCACGACTTCCAGTCAGCGTCTCAACTGATGTTTCGGCTCTGAGCCACCCAGCCGGCTGATGGCGTCATGGAGGGGCTCTGCCGCCGGAGGCGCAGAGCATGCACCGGTTATATTTCCTGTAACTCATGATTATTTTGTGCACTGCAATGTTATATTATACAAAAAGGAGGCCTCTCTTGCCAGAGGCCAGTGGAAAGTGGCACAAGACATGGGCACGCGACTGCGCGCTGGGGTCGGCGGGCTGAGTATCCGCTCCAAGGTCAGCGCCGGACTGCGCGCAGCCCCGCTATAGATTTTCAATGCGTCACAGGAACGGAGATTGCATCATGAAGATGGAGGAAATCGAGCCTTAGGCAAACTTGTTTGAAGTAGCGGGCCACTCCAGGAGTTAAATCTGCGATAAAATTCCTGGTGAGAACAGGAGAAGGACTCGGCAAAGTGACTTGATTTTCGTGTTCTTTACTCTGTCAAAACTTGCTAGAAGTAGCTAAGTTTGACAAGGAAAAAGGTAAAAAGCGGACAGGAGCGAAAAGAAAAGTAGTTTTTGCTCGTACTTTGAAAATATGTACACAAAAACCCTGGCCCATTACTTCGACAAGGTTGGCCTAAGGGTACTATTTTTGGCAGCAGAACGTTGACAGGCAACTGACAAGCAAACCGTCATTGATCATGTTGAAGTGACTGACCATGCACGAACCGAACCAACAGTTTTTCCCCACTGAATTGCTTTCTTCATTTTTTTTTCTTGACACCACGTGCACGTTGCTCTTTGTCACCGGGAGCTGCGGTGTTTGGTTGTTCAGCCGCGGTTCGATCTAGACCATCATCATCATCAGTGAAGTGGACGGACGATCTCGAGCGTCGCTTGCTTGAGCTGTGCGCTGAGAGTGAGAAGGAGTCTGAGAAAAGCAGGGCCTTTGGTGGCAAAATGCACGCCCATCTTCCCCAGTAGATCTACCGACGCTGTTCAGGAATACGTTCGGCTGCTGAATGCCAAGAACGTCCATCAGCAGTGTGGTGAACCCCGGCGCTCCATCTTCTTCAGAAAAAGCCTCGATCGACAAAACTGTAAAAAGCCTCATTTTCTTTTCAGATGTCACTTGCCATGCCGTATGTCAAAATTTAAATGACAATGATTTTTTTATTTGGGCGCGAATTTTGTAGTCAAGGCGACAGCACTTTTCCAGCCT
>JAOWAR010230601.1:0-11144 GCA_028571005.1 Clathrina lutea | reverse complement strand
ATGATCGAGGTTTACACTGCCAGCAATATGAGACAAGTCTAATCGAGGTTTACACTGCCAGCAATATGAGACAAGTCGAAATGATCGAGGTTTACACTGCCAGCAATATGAGACAAGTCTAATCGAGGTTTACACTGCCAGCAATATGAGACAAGTCTAATCGAGGTTTACACTGCCAGCAATATCAGACAAGTCTAATCGAGGTTTACACTGCCAGCAATATGAGACAAGTCGAAGTAGCTAGAACGTGCATAAAAGAGAGGACGAAGGTGCATTACGCAATGTCACTGATCCGGATGCGAATCATGGATATGCATCTATGTATATACCCAAACTTTCCACAGTGTATATACCCAAACTTTCCACAGTGTATATACCCAAACTTTCCACAGTGTATATACCGAAGCTTTCCACAGTGTATATACCCAAACTTTCCACATTGTATATACCAAAGTTTTCCACAGTGTATATACCCAAATGTTCCACAGTGTATACACCCAAACTTTCCACAGTGTATATACCCAAACCTTCCACAGTATATATACCAAAGCTTTCCACAGTATATATACCAAAGCTTTCCACAGTGTATATACCCAAACTTTCCACAGTGTATATACCAAAGCTTTCCCCAGTGTATATACCCAAACTTTCCACAGTGTATATACCAAAGCTTTCCACAGTGTATATACCCAAACGTTCCACAGTGTATATACCCAAACGTTCCACAGTGTATATACCCAAACTTTCTGCAGTGTATAAACCCAAGCTTTCCACAGTGTATATACCCAAACCTTCCACATTGTATATAGCCAAACGTTCCACAATGTATATACCGAAACTTTCCCCAGTGTATATACCCAACTTTCCACAGTGTGTATAACCCAACTTTTCCACATTGTATATACCTAAACATTCCACAGTGTATATACCCAAACTTTCCAGTGTATATGCCCAAACTTTGCACAGTGTATATGCCCAACTTTCCACAGTGTAAATGCCCAAACTTTCCACAGTGTATGTAACCCAACTTTCCACAGTGTATATACCCAACTGTCCACAGTGTATATACCCAAACTTTCCACAGCGTATATACACAAACTTTCCACAGTGTATATACCCAAACTTTCCACATTGTATATGCCCAAACCTTCCACAGTGTATATACCCAGACTTTCCACAGTGTATATACCCAAACTTTCGACAATGTATATACTCAAACTTTCCACAGTGTATATAACCAAACTTTCCACAGTGTATATACCTACACTTTCCACAGTGTATATGCCCAAACTTTCCATAGTGTATGTGTACCGAAACTTTCCACATTGTATATACCCATACTTTCCACAGTTTGTTTTCCACCGTGTGCCTTCCACAGTATACTTTGCAGAGTGTATGTAACCTAACGCTGAATAGTGTTTTGGTATTGGAACTTCTCGTTGGCTCACAGAAGTGTATATTTTGGCGTTTAGGATCTTCATTGTCACCTTGACAACAGCGCACCTCTGCTGCTAACATTGACTGGAGTGTGTAACAGCAAGCAGACCAATCGTGAGGTCAGTCAACCAAGGCACCATAGGCGATGTTGTTTTGTTGTGTTGGGGAGATTTGTTTTCTCGCTGTTTGCCTATTGGGAGTGTACTGCCCTTGAAGAATGAAAGGCAATATGTGGACTCAAGATGAAAGAATCACTTTTTTGCCTGGGGGTTTAGTGGATCGATATCGATGTGATCAGTTGGAGTAGAATTGTTTGAAAGTACAGTAAGTTTTGAAGTATGGAGAGAGAAAGGGAGAGAGAGAGAGAGAGAGAGAGAGAGATGCAGAGATAGGTATATTGAGAGACAGAATGATACAGGGTCAAAGACAAGGAGCAATGATGGGACAGAGAGATGGAGTAATGAAGGGACAGAGAGAGGGAGCAATGAAGGGACAGAGAGATGTAGTGATGAAGGAACAGACAGATGGAGTAATGAACTGACAGAGAGGTGGAGGAATGAAGGGACGGAGAGGTGGAGGATTGAAGGGACAAAGAGGTGGAGCGATGAAGGGACAGAGAGATGGAGCGATGAAGGAACAGAGAGATGGAGCAATGAAGGAACAGAGAATTGGGGTGATGAAGGGACAGAGAGATGGAGCGATGAAGGGACAGAGAGATGGAGCAATGAAGGAACAGAGAATTGGGGTGATGAAGGGACAGAGAGATGGAGTGATGAAGGGACAGAGAGATGGAGCGATGAAGGGACAAAGAGGTGAGGTGATGAAGGAACAGGGAGATGGAGGGATTAAGGGACGATGAAGAGACAGAGTGATCGAGTAATGAAGGGACAGAGAAATGGAGTGTTGAAGGGACAGAGAGGTGGAGTAATGAAGGGGCTGTTGAGTTTCCATTTCGAGCTATCTTTGTGTCCCTTTTTGTTATAGTATTTCCTGTCATTTCGGTATCGCTCGGCGCCGCCCATACCTTGTAGAATTTTGTTTGTGTCTTTCCGGAAGCGTACCCCTTTATGGGTAACGGTTGGTCAATGCCTGTAAGTACAGGTGTAGCCACGGCAGCGCAGCCACATTCCGGGATAAACGCTCTCCTGCATGTAAAGCCAATGGAGCTCCCTAAGTTTTCGGTATGGCTGCAGGAGTTTATGAGGTCAAAGCAGCAGTTTCGACAAATTGTGGACGAACACTCCAGCGTAAGCGAAACGTACAAACGGCAGCATTTGAAGGAGGCGGTGGCCGGAGGAGAGGCCAAGGGTATGGTCGACGGAGTCCTGGACGGAGGCGGCGCTTGTTAGCTGGCCTGGGCCGAGTTACGACGATGGTATGAGGGCAACGATCCCCACGGAGAGTCAAGAACGGGCCATAACGGCATACCCGCGCATCACGAATGACCGGGACACCACGCAGATGGAGACGTTCGCCATGAAGTTGAGGAGCGTCATCAATAACATGAGAATCTGCGGGATGCAGCCTTGAAGGGGACTGTTCTTGAGCGCAACAGAGAAGATACCGAGATCAATGCTGATCCATTTCTTTGAGAGGCATGATCACCGAGCATGCGATGTTGTTGTGTTCTCAAATTGGCTGGTGGAGTAGCTCACACGTCTGAAGCGGGCAGATCAGCGGCTGCACAGTCGTGAGGAGAAGCCGAATCCAGAAAGCCGCAGCACATATATGAGCGCAGCTAAGACGTCCGCCGCGGATACAGCAAGTGCCACGGCAACCACAGCCTGCAGACCTGTCCGGATTTCAAGGCATTGCCTCAAAAACGGAGGTGGAACTTGGTTCGGCTGGTGAACCTGTGTTGACAGTGCTTAGGTGCCGGGCATTGGGCACAGGACTGCCCCGGAAGCAGCTATGGAAAGTGTGGTGGAAAGCACACGAGCTTCCACATCGAAGCCGCGAGCCATCAAGCAGCGGATGCAAGACCCAAGGGTGTAAGGCAGCGCCACTGGAAGGTGCACAAGTCCCAGCAACAGAAGTGACCTCATCGTCGGGACCATCAGCAGCAGAAATACATCATGCAAGCCAACCAGGCCGGGTGCCGTTCATGATGGTGCCAGCCGATATCTTCAATGAGAGCAAGAGACTTCGAGTAACTGCTCTACTGGATCCTGTGTCGTCGACAAGTAACAACCAACAAGACATTGCAGAGCAGTTGCACCTCGACAGGCCGATGCATCGCCTTGACGCGTCAGTGCATGGTGGGCAGACCGTGAGCAGCGAGCGCAAGGAAGTGAACGTAGCGTTGCAGAGCGCTGACGGCGGAATGACTGCAGAGTTTCGTGCATGGGTGTTGCCAACGATCACGATCACGGTGAGCTTGAGACTGGTGGACTGGAGGAACTTGTCGCATCTATGGCCGCATCTCCAGAACATCAGATTTCCAGCAGTAAGTGGCGGGTGGATTGATATCCTGATCGGACTGAACGCTACCCACCTCCACAGCATTGCAGAAGTGAGATGCGGGCAGCCCGGCGAGCCCATTGCAAGGAAGACATCGCTTGGATGGGTGTGCTTTGGCAGAATGGTGCCCCTTGACGAAGACGGACCAAGTGACCAGAACCCACATCTCACGCTGCACGCTGCCACCTAGCCAGAGCCAGATGTGGTGGTGAAGATCTTCGGGGAGATGGAGAGCGCCGGAATGCCTGGCAATCTGAAGAACTTGTCGCCCGACGAAGTGGATGCGGAGGAACAAATGAATCGCTCTCTGAAGTTAGTGAACGACCGTGTGCAAGTCACCATCCCATGGGCAAATGATGACAAGAGCCCAACTTGACCTTCCAACATGCAGATGGCTGAACAGTGCCTTCTCAAGAAGCATGCCAGCAAGGTGTAGGAGGAGTATGCCCGGGTGATTCGCGGCCATCTGGAAAAAGGTTACATCAGGCGGCTGATGAGTGATGAAGCCAAGGCAGACCAAGGTGATCAATGGTTCCTGCCTCATTTTGCAGTCATCCGTCAAGACAAAGCCACATCAAAAGTTCGAGTTGTCTACGACGCTGCAGCCAGTTACAACGGCACGGCCATCAATGGACAGATACATGCCGGACTGAAGTTGCAGAACAGCCTGGTGAAGGTGCTCCTACGCTTTTTGCAAAGTACCCGTCGCACTGATGGCAGACATCCAGGAGATGTTTTTGCTAGTGGAAGTTGCAGAGCAGGACTGCCAATACCTTTGTTTCCTTTGGCGAGAAGAGCTGCAAACCCCGATCCAGGTGTTCGAGTTCAACCGTCTCGTGTTCGGTCTGAAAGCGTCACCCTATCTAGCTGGGAAAGCCTTGAAGACGATCGCAGCTGAGTTTGGGTCGCAGTACGTCTCAGAAGTGCGCAGAGTCATTGACGACAGCACATACGTCAACGATGTGTTACACTTGAGTCCATCAGTGAAATCAGCCATATTTGAGTGCGCAGAGAAATACAAGAGCTGCTACAGCATGGTGGCTTTCACTTGAGGAAGTGGCTTAGCACCAGCAAGGAGGTACTTGAGTCAATCCCTGAGGATGACCGCTCGGCGAATTCTGGAGCAACCATTGGCCTATACGAGCACCCAGCACTGCCGACTGTGAAGAGCCTTGGTGTCACATGGTCAGCCGGAGGACATGATCTACGCTCGATGAACGGTGCTCAGCAAGATGGCGAACGTCTTTGACCCACGAGGGCAAGTGATGCTTTTCGTCATTCGAGCTTGCGTGATGTTTCAGGAGGCATGGCTACTGGATCAAGGCTGGGATGACGAGCTGCCGCCTGCACAGCAAGACAAATGGCGGCGGTGGTTTGCTGAGTTGCCTACCCTGGCTGGTGTAAGGGCGGATCGATGCTTCAAGAGAACTGATCGCGACGCTGAAGCAGCCCAGCTTGTGGTACACACCTTCTGTGATGCTTCGGATGACGCCGTCACAGCAGCCTCTAATATAAGTTGATGAAGCTCTCGACCTGCCAATCCAGGATCATGTGTTTTGGTCGGATTCAATGAATGTGCACTACTGGATTCGCAGCCACAGCAAGCGCTTTCAAAAGGACATCGGCAACTGGATCTCCACGATCCAGCAGCACACCAAGGCAAGCCGGTGGAGACATTCATGGACTCGAGACAACCCGGCAGACAAGGGTAGTCGAGGACGAGGTTTGGTGGCACGGCCCCGAGTACCTGCTGAAGCCAGAGTCAGAGTGGCCGGCAAAGACGATCGACGTACCACAGCAATTGCCTGGGGAGACTAAGCACAAGTTTGCCATGGCATTTGTAGCAGACAAGGAAGTGAGCCGCCTCTCTCCTTCCAACTTTTCGAGCTGGGATTGCCTGATACGTGTTACGGCATGGTGCTTGCACTTTGTACGTTTGGCGAGACAGCCACGACCCCCCATGAAGGGGGATGACGAGCGTCAAGAACTCTCTGTCAATGAGCTCCAGGCGGTGCAGGACATCTGGATTGCCAAGGCCCAACGGCAATTTTACGGCGCCACGGTGGACTGCCTGTTGCAAGGCCGCAAGCTCCCTGTGTCGGACCCGCTGCTCGCTCTACAGCCGGAGTTGTCAAACTCAAAGCCGCCACTGCTGCAAGTTGGAGAAAGACTGCAGTAGGAGGATCACCTCCCTTACGGCTTGTGGCGCCCGATCATCTTGCCGCAGCGACACAGAGTGACGGAGTTGATTATTGCGAAGGAGGACCAGGAGTGTGGTCATGTCGTTGGACCAAACCACATCCTTGCCAACCTCAACCAGAGGTACTGGATTGTACGAGGGATGGCTGCAGTCAAGTCGCACCATGCACGCTGCTATGCCTGCAGGAGGAAGTGGGCAATGACGGCGAAGCAGGTGATGGCACCGTTGCCGGGTTATCGACTCTCTGGGCCGCTGAGACTTTTTCTCAAGGTTGGTGTCGACTACGGAGGGCCGTTCCTGACCAAACAGGGCCGTGGACGCATCCAGGCGAAGCGGTATTTGTGTCTGTTTACGTGTCTTCAGATTCGCGCTTGTCATTTGGAGGTCGCTTACAGTCTGGACACGACTGGCTTTCTCATGGCGTTCACTCGGTTTGCCAAGCGGCACGGCATGCTGCAAGAAGTGACATCGGACAATGGTGGGAATTTTTTCGCCGCAGCGAGGGCTGCGGGCAGCTGTGAACGCTCTGAACAACAATGTTGCTTCGGCGGACATGGCCAGAAGTAACATCAAGTGGAGGTTCAACCTGCCAGAAGCACCTCATTTTGGAGGAGTTTTCACAGCCATGATGAAGGCAGCCAAGCGTGCACTGAGTGGTGTCCTGTCGGAAGCGAACCTGACAGATGAGCTACAGATAGCATTGATTCAGGCCGAGGCCCTGCTGAACAGCCGGCCCCTGACTGCGATGCGGTCAGATGCTCAAGACCCTCAACCGTTGACACCGCAGCACTTTCTTGTGGGCCACTCCAAAGTTGCTATTCCTATGGAGGAACAAGCAGATGGGGAGCAGCGTGTACATCCTCACGACAGGTGGCAAGTAGTGCAGCATCTCATCATTGAGTTCTGGGGACACTGGGCGCGCGAGTACCTCCCGGCAATGAACGTCCAACAAAGGTGGCTCCAGCAGGGCAAGAACATCGTCGCAGGTGACATCGTACTACACGTCGAGAACGACACGCTGAGAGGGCAGTGGCCATTGGGAAGAGTCATTGAGACGTACCCAGGTGCAGATGGCAAGGTCTGTGTTGTTGACGTGGAAATCTGTGGAAGGATTTACCGGCGATCAGTTCAGCGTTTGGTGCCACTGGAAGTTGAGCCGTTGCCACAGACAGAGGCAAGGGGGGATCCGCAGTTGAACGCAGACATTGCAGTGTCTGACATTGTCTAGAGGACTTGAACCTTCTGCATTGTGATCTGAAGTGTTTGCATATATTGGGATAAATGCAAGAGGGGGGAAATGCTGAGTTTCCATTTCGAGCTATTTTTGTGTCCCTTTTTGTTATAGTATTTCCTGTTATTTCGGTATCGCTCGACGCCACCCATACCTTGTAGAATTATTTGTATCTTTCCGGAAGCGTACCCCTTTATGGGTAACAGTTGGTAGAATAGCGCAAGCCCATCAAGATGGTGGCGGCGGCCACATGCTTGCTTTTGTTCTATTTTGGCCGATGAGTTTTTTTTCGTGTGAACATTCTCATCTCTTCGCTATTGCGGGCAATAAAATTGTAGTGAGTGTGAACAGGGGCAGAGAGGTGGAGCGTTGAAGGGACAGAGAGATAGAGTAATGGAGGGACAGAGAGAGAGAGAGAGAGAGAGAGAGAGAGAGAGAGAGAGGGAGTAATGAAGGGACAGGGAGATGGAGCGAAGAAGGGACAGAGAGTTGGGGCGAATAAGGGACAGAAAGATGGAGTATTGAAGGGACAGAGTTACACTCAGATCTCTTATCCGGGCACCTGGGGACCGGGCACTGCCCGTAACTGGGAAAAATCCGTAACTCAGAGCACCACACTGCGCTGCCTGTTGAACCCACTTCAAGTGCCACTGGATGCTGCTATAACTCTCACTAACTTGAAAGTTGCATCACTTTCAAACCACTCGCATCAAAACTACTTCTGCAACAAAAAATTTCCTTCTGATCTTGATCTACACGCATGCGATTGCCGCCATTTTGTGTTATGTCATAGTTTCCATGGTGACATTTACCTCCAATGGTGCCCGGTAGACCGAGGTGCCCAGAACTTCGAGCTCCGGATAACCGAGATCTGAGTGTATGGAGTAATGAAGGGACAGAGATATGGAGTAATGGAGGGACAGAGAGATGGAGTAATGGAGGGACAGAGAGATGGGGAAATGGAGGGACAGAGAGATGGAGTGATGAAGGTACAGAGATATGGAGTGATGAAGGGACAGAGAGATGGAGTGATGAAGGGACAGAAAGATGGAGTGATGAAGGGACAGAGATATGGAGTGATGAAGGGACAGAGAGATGGACGAATAAAGGGACAAAGAAATGGGGTAATGAAGGGAAAGAGAAATGGAGGGACAAACATACAGAGTTACGAAGGGACAGAAAGTTGGAGCGATGATTTCGCTTTTTTTTGTTCGTGTTACAGGCCTTGTCATTTGCTACCGCTGTCCGTGGAAAGGACACTCGCAATGTAGCTATCCGGAACAACACACACCAGTCTTGGACAATCAATCCAGTGATCGAAGGAGAATTCTGGTCTGGACTTCATTCCTTTGTGGTCGAGGCACAAACTACTCGGCAGTATGAATTGACCTATCGGCCGTTGATGATGACCAGTGAAGGCAAAAAGCATCAGGTGTGATTTTTTATCTTTTCTGCTTTACTTGAGCTTTTCAACCGTAAAAGAAAAGAATTTTATCCTGGCGTTTTGACAAGGACTACAGTGCAGCTCTCTGAACCTGTGCAAAGGAACAGGTATGCCAGCTACAGTCAGGAGGGCTATCATTCAAAGACAATGGGAGCTTTGACCAGAACTGGACAACTTTAGGTTGGGTTCTGATGCCTGCAAAACGTGGACATGTACATACTTTGGCTAGAACTCAAGTCGAAAGGAGTGCTTCGACTGAATGCTGTGTCCGTTAATATTGTCCAATCATGTTTGGAAATTTGCAAGCCTGTGCAAATATACAGGTACTTTAGCTATGACTTGATGACTTTTGATCGGCTTTCGAGGCCTGTGCAAAGCACAATGAATGGGAAGTGTCGCTCATAGTCAGAAATCGAGTGCTCCTCCAAGCAAACCCATGATGAGCACAACTAGTACGATAACTCTTTTGAGTAACAGAAACTCACGTTTTTTTCTGGTTAGAACAGAAGAAAGGGGATTGCATGGAGGGAACAAGTCAGTCAGAAACTTTTTCTTACATGATCATGCACCTTGTCGGGCTTGAACTCAAAGCTGCAGCACCAAATTGTCTAGCACGCCATAATGTGATCCTGTTTGACGATGGCATGATGTCATGATGGATAGTGAAAGGGACTCTTGTCTGCTGAGTGTTTACAATAGCACAATGAGATCATACATAGCAAAAAGTGACTATTCTCTGTGAGGTGTTTGGGTACCTGGATTTGGCTTCCGGCCTCGCGTGGAATATGAACAAAAAGCTTTTTCTGCGATCAAATACTTAATGGTGGTCCAAGAAAGTTTGTTGTCCATTGTCATCACCTCCAGGCCTATGGGGGCTGTCTTTGGTTCTACAAGGGATAATTGATGTGAGTGTGTGCGTGTGTGTGTGCCTCACATGTCTTTGGGGTAAGTTATTTTCCTAGCGCGGGTATTTTTTTCTCCTGGATCGTACCTCGTGAAATTTTCCTACCGCGGGTATTTTTCTCCTGGATTGTGCCTCATGTGTTATTTTCCTACCACGGATATTTTTCTCCTGGATCGTACCTCATGTGTTATTTTCCTACCTTGGGTATTTTTCTCCTGGATCGTACCTCATGTGTTATTTTCCTACCGCGGGTATTTTTCTCCTGGATCGTACCTCATGTGTTATTTTCCTACCGCGGGTATTTTTTCTCCCGGATCGTACCTCATGTGTGTCAGCATGCTTAGACAATAGATGAGGTGGAGAAAAGGGCACAAACAAACAATGGTGATAGTTATGAGAAGTTCTTTCTTGCTTCCACGTAAAGGACTGTCCCTCTAGGGATATGTTGGGAAGCTTCAGGCATCATCACGTCCTTCATCATGTTCGGGCGGCGATCAATAAGGAAGAGGATTCTTCCTTTTGATTGACTTGATGAAATACCTGCTTGACCTGGAGTGTCGGTGTATGCCTGTGCGGGCAAATTTCAAACCAAACCATGGCTGTGTCGAACTTCTGAAAAGGTGTTTTGTTTCCCCACAATTCGTTCCATGACTATCTACTTTGAAGCGCACACTTGATTCAAATCATCATCACACTCTTTATTATTGCAATGGCTGTCGAAAGGTTGTTTTTTTCCCATGCGGACAGCAAAGTGGTGCCAGGCACCAATTGAAGACCAGGTCGAGGTCGGTGAGCATGTACCAGTTGGTAACGTGAAACAAAAAGAACAGGAAAGAGCTGATCCACAGACGCCCAAGTGAAATGAGAATCAAGATACTCTCACTGCTCAATTTGTCCATGCAGGACAAGAATTCCCACGTTAAGATCGTCTAGCAGCCAGAAAAAAGCCTATTCATCCTCACACCAACCCATTGATGTAGGAATTATTTTGAGCAAACTTTGGCTTCACGGTGATTTGCTGCGATGTACAGGAGTCTCATATGAACCAAGTATGGAGAAAAGGAATTGTTTCTTTAAATCTCTCGCTTAATGTATCTCTGCAAAGATGGAAAAATGATGAGAGAAATGGTACATTCTGACATTTGGCCCGTGAGGGCTTCTTTAGAGGAGCAGGGCAAAGAGAAAGAAAGTGTGTGAGGGAGAGAGCATTCCCAAAGGAACCAAAAGGCCTAGTGGTGTTTAGTATGATTGTGAGTGAAGTACATGTATCAAGGTGTATCGTGCATGCTTTGAATGTGAGGAGTCGCAATATATATACAAGGGTTGAATGTGAGGAGTCGCAATATATATACAAGGGTTGAATGTGAGGAGTCACAATATATATACAAGGGTTGAATGTGAGGAGTCGCAATATATATACAAGGGTTGAATGTGAGGAGTCGCAATATATATACAAGGGTTGAATGTG
>JAOWAR010230490.1:0-14221 GCA_028571005.1 Clathrina lutea | reverse complement strand
AGAAGAAGAAGAAGAAGAAGAAGAAGAAGAAGAAGAAGAAGAAGAAGAAGAAGAAGGAGAAGAAGAAGAAGAAGAAGTAGAAGAAGATAATTCTAGAATGATATTTCTAGAGAAACTCACCGCCCTTTCTCGGGAGCAAGTCTCGTCTTATGCACATGATCCGATCTAAGGCACGTCACACGGCACTTACGTTTTCAGGTCACCGAGCCTGCTACTCAAGATGCCAATGACCGTTCTCCTTTCTCATTATCTTCTAAATGTCTTCTTCACCGAAGCGGATTTTATCGTCTCCCGCACACCTCTGCTACGTTGACGTTGCGTTTAAGTTCATTCTAGCCTAAAAGTTCACGTTTGGTCAACAAAGGCCCAGAATATCATTGCCATGATCTTGGCAGTTCATTGACGGAAACAGCTGCCAACGTGTCTGTCCAGACTGTGTTTCAGTCACCAACTCTATAGCATAAAACCTGACGCTTTAGTTCACTTACAAATGGTGTCGTAATGAAATGGTTGAAATCAGTCCCTTCGTTGTGAAGACAGGACAATGTTTAGAAACAGAGGATAGGCATTACCAAAAATTGCCGATAAAATTCTTTGAACATGTGGAAAAATGGAATACATTGAAACAATGAACCCTTCTGCGATGCGGGGAAGGCTTGTGCTGGTTGTATACTTCGGGGTGGTGAGGTCAATGCCGGTGTGGGAAAATAGCCCCAGTGGCTGAGCCTTGGCCTGGGTATCGGAAAAGACTGTCCGCTGAATAGCTCTGTAGGTCGAGTAAAGTGTGAGCAACGTGATACGGCCATCAGTTCCATCCAGTTCACTGCTTTCAACAACACAAGAATAGCTCGCAGCAGATGCCTGTGTGAACACATGTTAAAACGCTTTGGCAATCTTTGAACTCAGCGGAATTCATTAGTTATCCGGACTCCTGAATTGGCCGGAAAGAGTGTGACAATTCCATGAACCTGCACAAGCATCATTCCATATCAAGTGATCATATCATTCTCTCCGGCAAAGTGATCGCAACGCGAAAGTAGTTGGAAATTGGCTGCCTATCTGACAACTCCAACGAAAGACAAACTTACTTTGAGGAAAAAGATCATGCTTCACCTCCGTCAACCCATCGTCGTGACCAGAGACAAATCCATCTGGTATGCACTGCCCTGTCTAGGAACTTTTCCGTCGGGAATTACAACTTTATCCTTTTTTGCTTGTCAGCATTGAGGTACGTGACATTTTGGCCAAGGCTAAGCAGAGCACTGGTCGTCTGCGTCATGTTTGTAAATGAACGAACCGCAAGCTGATCACAAAGCTCTACATGTATTTTGTTAGACCTACCCTGGAACATGCAAGCCCTGCATGGCACGCTACCCTTTCGTCAGAAGATTCTCTCGCGTTGGAACGTCTCCAAGCCAGCGTCGCTGGGTGCATTCTTCGCGCTGAATGGAAGACCAGTAAAACAGAACTGTTCCCGTCCCTACAATGGCCTGCACTACGATAGCGAAGATCTGTTGCTTGTCTTCTCCTTCTGCGCTCAATCATAACAGAAAATATCTCATCAGTTCTCTCTCACTTCTTGTACCCTTTCTCATCTGCTGTTAATCAGCGCACAACACGCAAACCTTTTCAATTCATTCTACCAAAACGGGCACATTATTCTAAATACTGCAACACCTTCTTCTTTCACTCGGCCGTTTTATGGAGCACTCTTCCTCACCTTCTCCAGAGCACGCAAAACAGATTAGTATTTAGAAAAGAGTGAGAAATACTCTGAGCATTTTTCAAATGTGATCCATCACACACACCTTCCAACTCACATAGACGTCGCATGCGGATTAAAGCAAGCTTGTTAATGATCCTGCTATTTTTTCGCTTGTCAGTGTCCTCTTTCTTAATCATCCTATCTACGTATGTTTTTCGCTCTCTATCAGTGGAGAACCCCTTGATCAGGGCTCTGGTCCTATTTGGGCAATCCTTTTAGTAAATGACAACAATGGTAATGAGGTCTGGATAACGTTGGCATCACGTCGTTTGTGTGCGGGCCAGAGTGGGAAGATAATTCTCAAATGTGTTCATCCAAGCTTTGTCTGTTGCACGTTGACTGTTCTACTTGTAGGTTGTTACAAGTTAACAGGGAGTGAAAAGCAGAGCACACAATACATCCGATCTGCGCCTCAACTCGGACGCTTCTCATCTTTTGGAAGCGACGCGTATAGGCGTTTGAAACCCCGACAGACCTTTCAACGAGCAGGGACGGAGAAGCACTCTGTTGTCTCAAAACCCCATTGTACACATAAGGGACTATGTACAATGAAGTCGCCTTCAACAAACCAATCTTTCAATTTAATCTCCCTTTTTGCACATCATAAAAACAGTCTGAGTCAGTTCGGAATACCATGAGCTACAGACACATTTTTATTTTTGTCTCCCTTCAACTTAATAGAAGGAAGGTAAAACTGGTTGCTAGCGCTCAAACGCTTATTTGTGTTACATATATACGGACTTCTTTCAACGCTGAAAAGATTGAAACTGCATAGGGGCGTGGAAATAACCGCAGACAGTATTCTCCGAAGGAGCCCAATACCGCTCAGCATCAAGCCGTCCCAACCAAGTAGCCCAACGCAGGAGTTTACACCAAGAAACCAAGTGACACAGTAAACCAATCATCTCGTACTTCATTAGTGCCCAGACTGGGCTGTTGAGAGGGAATATAGAGAATGCCCATACGCTTCATGGAAAGATATACAGAATGATGCTGCTATCAGAGAAGAACTGTTAAAATCAAGTGCCTTGGGTAAACAATGGAGATAAGGAAATATTTGGAATAAAAATGTCTATCAGGCCAAAAAAGATACACAGTGGGTAGATACAGTGATAAATCTCATAATCGGCACTGAATTGAGAGGGTGCCATACAACCCAACATGAATTACAGCAACTTAAAATAATGAAAATTACAAAATAACAGTTATCATGTGACTTCCTGAACGTTGCAAGGTTTCGTAAGATAGGTGTTACAACAGAGAGGGTGAGAGAAAAAGAGAGAGGCGCACAGATTGACTAGAGAAAAGCACGACGGGACAGAGAAGAGAGAGAGAGAGAGAGAGAGAGAGAGACAGAGAGAGGAGAGTTGAGAGAGGAGGGTTTGAGAGGGTAGGCGGAGGGTGTGAGAGGAGGAGAAAACAGACAGGGAATGACCCAGAGATTATGAGGAGGCACAGGAGGTAGAAAGGGAGGAAGAGAGAGGAAAAAGAACGGGGGGGGGAGAGTTTCAAACACACAGACACATGACAAGGAACAAGTCGGCAGGCGGTGAAACAATCTCATCCCACACCTGGACTTGATTCTCTTCACAGATTCTGTTCACATAAGTTGAGCTAGACAAGTGATACCTACAGAGACAAAAAGCAGACAAAAAAGTGCAAACCACATTAGAAGAGAATCGCGAGAGTGCTTACACACAGCAGATTACCGTTTTACGGCCACTATGGCCCTAAAATCGAACTATGTCATGTCAATTATTGGTTAGATTAAGTTTTTTGCCTCCTAGTTACATTTCACTCTTTTTTTGATCCACATGAAGCCATTGGTAGGTTCACCATTTCTTCCTGCCGTTAACCCATATTCACAACAGAGACAAGGTTCTTTCTCTTGTAGAAACAAACTAGAACTCTCCCGAACTGCCTTTTGGCTAGCCAGTTACACCACGTGTTCATATATCGTGGACCAAGTATTTGAAAGTGGCAAATGCCATAGACGTGTAGCATAATATACGCAACATTGTTTATCAAGCTCAGATCAACTAAATACCGTTCCTTACCAACCATTTAAGAGATTTAAAACTCCTATCTAAAACTTGGACTTTGGGCTTTGGGGACATTAGAACGAAATCCAAACCCTCGTTCACAAAACAGAAAGATTTCTCACTGAAGAGGTTTATGTTGCACTGACTGCTGTCTAAACTGCGTTGAATAGCACTCCATATCGAAATGCGGACTCAGGGCTTGAAAAGGTTTTTGACTATCCTTCGCCCGGTGGAGCATAATGATTTTGTTTTATTCTCCAACATGAAAGTGAAGCCCTCTATTATCTCGCCACACACGAATTCCCAGTGTGTTGATCTGACAATGCGCACAGATACACGGCGTCAACAGCAAAACGCAAAATGTTCAGAAAATGGAAATACCTTTTTCAACTTTGTTCAAGTTCAATCAGACATGAGTAAAAGACTCACCAGATTTAGTATTAAGTAGTTAACTTCAAGCTGGTGGGGTCTGAAGAATTGACTAAAGACACAGCATTGGCAGATGCTGATGCAATGCGGAGATAACCTTTCAAATGATTTGGGAGGATTTATTTTACGTCCACTGCCTTGACTATGGTCATGCACGTGGCCAGTTCCCACTGTTTCAGTTAACCACCTCCGCACAGCTTTGATTACTGATTGCTCACTCCAACCTCTAGTATCGTCATGCAGTCAGCCAAACTGTCCTCGTCCATACAGGAACACAACTTGCATGCTCTTCATGATCACGCAGTTGAAGGTTGAAATTTCCACACAAGCTTTCTGGACCGGCAAGCAACCAGTCACCTCAATGAAACATGCATAGAGAGGATGCCTTTCCTCACCCATTTAAAGACGCTGCATTCGCTTTACAGGTTCTATAAACGCAACATTAGGAGTCAATCCAACATTTTGTACTTACATACAAGTAGGAGCTTGTACAGTCCTGCACTAGCTAGCTGTGTTCATGGTATTGCCAGCTTGCTTTGTTAACCTGCCGCAGCGCAGGACCGCCGGCAGAACTGATCGTGACAAGCTTACTTAATTCGCAGGGCTTGGGGCTACACACGCTTGTTCAATAATAGACTGGCATGCATCATGTGTTCGGCCAACTTGATAAGTTTCCTGTTGGAAAGGTTTGACACATTGTTTTCCACGCGAAGTTTCCGTTCGTCCGTCATGATGTGCGAGACATGCCCAGCCGCAAGAGTGTGGTTTCGACATTGCGGCGAAAATGGAACGCCCACCCTTCTTTGAGCTATCTTGTCCAGATTTGGCACAAAAGATGTGAATCAATAATTAGTGGAGGCAACTGACAACTTTTATAACTCGCCAGGCCGCCACCAGCTAATGCCGCTTACTTGCAGACATGGCCCGTTTACAGCCTAGATCACTCGCCAAACGTCATCTTTTGGCACTAGATGCAAGTGAAGCGGCCAATTTTTGAGCCCTGCTATATCTTACGGACATTGCATGTCAAACGAAAGCACAAACTACATTATGTAAAACAACCGCCAGTTATGACCTGGATGTTTTCTCACCTGACTAATCGCTCGTATAAAAATATCTTGAATTCCAGTCGTCGTCGATGTCATTGTAGTCGCAGTAGTCATCATCACTGTTGTATACGTCGTCGATGTCATTGTAGTCGCAGTAGTCATCATCACTGCTGTATACGTAGGGGTAGTTGATGGAGTGCAGCTCCACAAACTGCTGCAAACGCTTTGGCAAGCACCTGTATTGTGTTGAAGATGCAGCTCTAGCAGCGATGCACTGCAGTGTATCTGGACGACGCTGGAGTTCTGATGCGAATGTTGCAAATTGACTGACTCTCCTTAACTGTTCAGTTAATGACTGTAACTGGCCATGGAAGCCATCCCAATGCAAACCAAACCTGTCGAACAGACGAAGCAAGACCAGTGCCTCTTCTGCTGCCTGACTGGGGTGAGCGAACGAGCAAAACTGTACCTTGTCTAAGATGCAGTGAACTGCTGTGTTCTTCGACCCATCAGCCAAATTTGGGTTCACCCCCTCCTCCAGGAGTAGTTCACACATTTGTGCAACATTATCAATTCGATAGACTGCTTGACATCCCCGATGTGCATTGTTTACTGCAGATCCCCACAGTTCAACCAGCTGGTGAAAAATGCTCACATGTTCTGCGTGGGCAGTGGGAAACTGAGCCATGATGCGAACTGCTGTCATCAACTGCTTGCGCACGTCAGCTGAGCTCTGGTACAAGCCCAATCGTAAAAGCATCCTGCAGGAAAGCCTCTTAATCTCTGCTACAGGTGCTCCCCTTCCAGTGACTGCTGCTTCACAGATGTGGCTCAGACACTGGAAGACTGGCACCACGTCGATGAGAATGCCTTTTCTCAACAGCTGATCGGCCATATTGACTGCAGTGATTGGAAGATCATCAATCAACTGGTAAACACCGGAGTTCCCTGCGATGTCAGAGATGGTCATGTCCTGGGTGACACAAAGGAAGTGCTGCAAGAGCTCGTAGCAAGCTGTGGCTGGGATCATGTCTTTCTCGCATAAATCAGATCCGTTGTTCACGTAACCATCAGCTAGACCATGTTTAGACTGGACACCAAGGCTGGGGCACAATCTACTCACGAGGTTCATGAAGTAGTCAAAGCACACTGGATGTCGTGGCAGAAGCCGCTCCATAACCAATAGGGCGTGTAAATAGATGCAGCTCAAATGATTGCCAGATGATGTTGGCAACGTTGTTACAGCCTGTTCTAGAAATTCTTGCTCAGTTCTTGCCTCCCGCACTTTCTCGCGTACTAGGCTTAGAGTGGGTGAACATAGTTTGTCGCTAGAACTGTCACTTCTGCTGTCCACAGTGCACACCTGCAGAGAATTCTGGAAGAGATCGAGAGCCTCATCTAAGCATGGGATACTAGCGGAATGGCATTCCTCTCCAGGAAAAGAAGTGTCAATGTTTTTTCCAGCCATCAAAAGGTATGCTGATCGGAGCTTCAAGCTGTCTGCTCGAGCAATGTTGGGCCACATTTCAATCGCCAGAAGAAACTGGAACATTTCCGACTGTGGCTGAATCGCAGCCTCTAGAAGTGCTTCACGACTCGGCGGGGTGTGCTCCTCGTGTAGAACAGTAGCAACAGACATCTCCCCACGAACCACTGCCAACCTCCAAATGTCACACTCAGCTCCACCTTGGCGCTCTACTGGACTGAGAAAGATGGAGTGGAAATCGTCTTCGCTGCATTCAGTTGGTAACTTGGCTCTAATACCTCGGACAACCGCACGCACTGTTTCCGGGCTGGCATTCTCGACAGCGTTGCACAGAAGTGGTGTGTTGTGTGAATCCCTCACCCACGCGTCAGCACCATTCGACACGAGAACCTTCAGCACTTGCGAGGAGTTGGCTTTCACCAGCTTATGCATGAGTGCTGCAGGCAGATCAGGAAGTAGCATGCCCAGATCTAAGACAGTTGCCAACATCAGAGCCAAAAGATGTTCAGGAATAGGTGCAGTCATGAACACTGGATTTCCAGTAGAAGACATGGAACATGCCACATGATCCTGCCGAAGCGCTGCAATAATGATATTCCCATAGCCAGCCTCAGCGAGCTGCGTAAAGATCTCGACTCCTTGCCGTAGTTCACAGAACAAATCTGCGCTGAGCTTCTTCAGGTCATCACCCAGACTGAAGATCTTTATGGCGACCATCAGAAATATCTTCCGTTCTTCATCATTGTAGCGATGAGAAGTTATCTGGTCTTTTAGCCAAAGGAAAACTGGCACAAGGCTGAAGTTGTCCTGAGAAGACAGCTTGGGTACCAGTTCATCCAGGAGACTATACAGACAGGCAGAAAACATCATATAGTGCTGCGCTGGGTATGGATTTGGCATGTCATCTGAAGCATCAGTAGAGACATCTCCCAGGTGTAGAACAAGCTCATACAGAGCCAACCCGCCTTCTGACTTTGACATTTGGCTCTCTGGAGACCAGAGTTTTGTTGCGATGGCTGAGAAGTACTCTGAGCACCGACTGTCTCTGAATCGTTCCATCACTAATAAGCCATGGCAGTGAATTGCACTTATGGACTCACCAGGAACACTACATGGAATAAACTTCATGGACAGTCCCTTGAACTCTGCGCTGCTCCTTGCCTCCTTGACGCTAAGGCCAGCAATGTTTAACTGACGAGATGCTGCCTCTTCTGTTGTTTCTTCCGTATTTTCTGTCAAGGAGAACTTGCATGCTTCCTCAAAACTCTCCTGTGACAGCTTCTCCAGATGTATTTCTGTAGAAGAGGCTTTGGGCTTGCTTTTACGCAGCATGGAGAACTGTTTGAAATCCATGTGAAAAGCTCTACCAGAAATGGACGGACGGTTACAAACATTTTGACTTTTGAAAAGCTGACAAGCTTCCATCAGTCGCAGGCTGGAGTGCAAAAGAAGAGCTTTGCGAGCGTCATCAGCTTTCCATTTGCCCAGCTGAAGCAAGCACTTCAGTGCTGCTCCATCCGTGTGCTCAGCTGCTTCCAACAGCGCTTTTGGCAATTCTGGCAATATATGGAAGTCATAAAGAACTTGTAACATGGATGCATCGTTCCGCTGAGCGGCTCTAGTTGGTAAATCGGGCAGTGGTGCTGCTGCAGCTCGGAAGCTGGGGTCTGATGAGTCAGGGGAAGAGCCCTCGCCAGATCTGAAAGCTGCAATCTTTCTCCAATGATCAGCCGCTCCTGCCTTCAGGAAGCACTTTACTGTCTCCGAATCACTTTCGTCCACCACTGTCCACAGCAATGGTCGGCCATCTACAGAGTCCAGGACACAAACGTTGGCACCATGGGTCGACAATGATGCTGCTGTCTTGAAATAGCGGTGTTCTGGAGCCACTAGTACTGGGATGGCTCGATCAGACAGAGATGGGAGCTGAAATCTCTCCGATAGAAGAGCTGCTATTATGGCTGCTAGCTCTTCATCAGACGCCTCTTCACAAAGTCTATGTAGCCTCCTCTCACAGTCCTGGGCCTCCTGACACTCAGATTGCCAGATTCTAGCAGGAAAACGTTGGAAAAGAGCAAAGAAGACATGGCCGACATTCAACAGATCTCGAGTAGCAGCTTCCGTGAGCGATTTCACTGCTTCCTCCAGTCTAGACCTTAAGTCATCCCGCGTCCTCATGGCTAAATGGACTAGCGCGTAAGCTGCTAGACTCACAGCCAAAGAATCTATACGCTTTGCTTCTGACTGGTCTGAGTCAGTAGATGTGGCCTGTTTAATGCATTCACCAAGCCAGTCGAGAATGATCACATAGACATCACTGTCGTGGCCATGCAGCGGACACGCTGCGAGTGTGTTGCCGATGAAAGTAGCCAGACGTTTGAACTCATGTAGCACAGTGTTGTTAGACTTGCCCAGAACACTTCTGGTTGCTAGACACATGTGAGTTACCAGCTCCATGCTTAGGGGAAAGCTTTCGCAGCATGGCTTGTCTAGGTCTGCTTTTGATTCGTAACCAAACCCTTTCTTACGCTGCTTGCTTAGTCGATATTGGTCTGTGGAGATTCTTTGTAAGCTGTTGTCTAGAAGTCGCGATGCTAGGGTCAAGACAAACGCGTTGGCAAGAAAATGGCCGGGCAGGATGCGCTGCATGACCAGCATGGCATGGAAGTATATCCCACGAAGGGTGCCTTGCTGACTCTCGACTTTCCATTCACAAAGCTGCGTGAACTCCTCCTCCGTCTCGGCTTCCTTCAACTGCTTGGCAGCAACCTGCAGACACGGCTTTTTTCTCTGGCTGTGATTGGGTTGGCCGGTGTTGTTTGCTGCCATGGAGCCCTGTGGTGCCCTCTTCGCTGCAAGGAACAGCTCCTTGCCTGATCGCAGCAGCACGTCCTCTGCCAGTGGCACGGACTTTGGACATGTTTCCGAGAGCTCTGCCAAAGCCTCACTGCTGCCGGTGAATTCAGATCCATACAGAGAATATGCCTTCACATGCAAGCACGCTGCAAAGACATGGTTTGCCGACTGAAGCTCGCGTGCCTGGGTTATGTCTTCTGTGGGCCAGCCTTCCTGCTCAACCAGATAATCTAAGACCTTGCGGTTGAGGCTCAATGCAGCGGCTTTCAAGATGCTTGGATCCGAGCTTGAAATTTTGGCTTTATACAGCGATTGCAGAATTTTCTCATCTGAGCGTCTGGCTGCCTTGTGGAGAAGCTGGACGGTGCTGCATTTGAAACCTAAAGGTGTGTTGGTATCTACTCCAGGCTCTCTATCCTGTCCAGTTGCACTTCCATTGCCCACACACAGCCTCTGCCAGTGGTCTGTACAGCCGTGGTTAAGGAGAACCTCTACAGTCTCTGCATCCCCTTTGTCGACAACGATCCACAACAAAGGCCTGCCACTAGAGTCTACGGCAGAGGTCTTTGCACCGTGCTTCACCAACAAAGCTACTGTCTAGAAGAGGGAGTGGTCATCAGCCAACTCCAGTAGAGCTTTATCAGAAAGACATGGCAGACTTAATCCATCTGCCAGAAGAGCTGCCACGATGGTTGCTAATTGTTCATCATGTACATGGACATTCTCTAATGCTGTGCTGAACGGATTGTCTGTATCCTGGAATGTTGATTGCCACATCGTTGTGGAAAATCGCTTGAAGAGTGTGAAATAAATTTGGCCGTCCTTCAGCATGGCGGGTGTAGCCGCTCGAGACAATGCTTTCACTAGTTCTTCCAGTCTGGGCTGCAAGTCCTCTGGTGATGACTGGGCATTCAGCACAAGAACATAGGCTGCCAGACTCACAGCCAAGGAAGCTACACGCTTCAATTCTGGCCGGTCAGGACAATCTGTAGCCAGTTTTAGGCAATGGCCCAGCCATTCCAGGACGGAGATGTGAGCACACTGATTTGTGTAGCCGTGTGCAGCACACTTGACCAGAGTGTTGGCGATGAATGTCGTCAGACAAGCAAAGTCCGATAGGACATCACAGCTGGAGGTGGCAGGCACGCTAGTCCAGCCTAGACACAGCTGGATCACCACCTGGTAGACCAGAGAGATTTTCTCGGGTTGCACCATCCCCGAAGCTTTACGCTGAAATAATTTGCCAATTTTACGCAGCCGTCTGTGCTGGAGTAAGTTTACATTTCGCGATGCAAAGCTCTTCTTGAGCATCTGTGCTGTGAGAGCTATGACAAACTTGTTGGAAAGAAAATGGCCAGGTAGGATTCGCTGCATGACCAGCATGGCATGGAAGTGGATCCCAAGAAGGATGCCTCGTTGACTCTCGACTTTCCACTCACAAAGCTGCGTGAACTCCGCCTCCGTCTCAGCTTCCTTCAACTGCTTGTCATCAACCTGCACATGCAGCTCTTTTCTCAGGCTGTAATTGGGCTGACCAATGTTGCTTGCTGCTTTGGAGCCCTGTGGTATGCTCTTCGATGCAAGGAAAATATCCTTGGCCTGTTGCAAGAGAGAGCTACACATGTCCCGTGCCCTGGGGCGTGTTTTCTTTAGCTTGGACAAAATGTCGCTGCTGTTGTAGAATGCTGAGCCATACCCTGCTGCATCTATAAATGCCACAAAAACATGGATTGCAGACTGCAGCTCAAGTGCCTGGAAGATGTCCTCTGTCCTCCATCCTCCCTGCTCGATCAAAAATGAGAGGATTTTGCTGTTGAGACTGATTGCAGCAGCTTGCAAGATGATTGGATCTGTACTTGATATATTGGCTTTGTAGAGCGCTCGAATAATGGTCTCCTCCGATCGCCTTGCTGCTTGTTGCAGAAGCTCAACGGTGCTGCCTTTGAAACCCACATGACGTCTACTGTCTAATTCGCCATCTCCAACTCCAAACTCTCGCTGGAGCCCAGCGTCTCCTGCGCCTGTGCACATCTTCCAGTGGTGTGCACAGCCATGGTGGAGAAGAAACTCCACCATCCCCGCGTTGCTTTCCTCCACTGCAACAGAGAGAAGAGGCCGCCCATCCAAGTCAATTACGCATGGATCAGCACCATGCTTCACCAGAACTTGCACAACTTCGGAAAAACCGGCTTTGAGAAAATTGTGCAATTGGCCAGTGGCCGTGGACCTCGCCGGAAAGCGAGTGCCATTCCGCAAAAGAGCGTCCAGCACACGTGAACACGCGGTATCGTCCCATTGTCGTTTTGCTGGGAGGTCCTCCAGGTTCTTCAAGAGAGCTTCCAAGGGTGTCCTGCCGTTCGCGTCTTTCCTGTTCACGCTTGCCCCGTGCCGACAGAGCAGGTCTACAAGTTCGCCTGGATTACATGCCATTTCCATCGTACATCTATGCACAAGTTCATGCAGTACTCCCTCGTCGTTTTTGAACCCGCGATTTAAATCGAAACGGCCTCCCGCAGACAACCATAAACGTAAACATGCCACTCGTCCACTGTGTACAAACTCAGACAAAATTTCCATTCCTCCGTCTGGAAGCACAGCGGGCAGAATTTTCCTCAGCAACACCTCGAGAGCTTCTGTCCGGGCCTCTCGTGCGGCGAGTTGCAGAAGCATTGGGCCATGGGTCTGCCAGTGGTGCGAGTTGCTCAAGGCGTACGCTTTACCGAAGCAGTGGAGACTTCCGCTCCGTATCCAGCTCTCCATCAGGCGGAAGGGAGGGTTGGCGAAACGCCCTGGATTCTTCCATTGGCGGTACATACCGCAAAGGCTTAGCCCCTGTCTAAGTGAAGAGTCTTCCTCGAACTCGAGAGTGCTTATTGAGATACGCCGATCTGAACGTCGTCAACTTCTCACAGCGCTAGCACTCAGTCCGCACAAACATGGCTCCAAATGAGGTCCGAACCAGCGTCTTTCGCGTTTTAGTGCAGATCCTTCACCGATCGGCCGAAGGATGGTGGGAGACAGCCAGCTTGGCGGCCAACGCGTAGACGTACGCCAAGTACGTAGGCCAGAGACTTTGGACGTTGGTCGTAGACCAACGCGAATCGATCATGCGCCAATTCACGTGAGCTGTATCGACTATTCCGGATCCGTAGGCCCGTCGTGTAGCTCCAGGTGATCACTACTGCTACTACTACTACTGTTGCAGAACGACAGCCTATAAAGAATCCAAACATTCCGTGATTCCATCGTTCTCAACAAGAACTTCTTGTTTCGGACTGCCCCATCGTCGCTCTGCAAGAACAATCGGAAAAGGTTTCACATCCATCCAAGGGAAAACCCCTCAAAAGGAACTGAAACACGGCGCCATATATCTGAGGTGCTAGTCGCTGTAAAATCATGGTGGATTGCGCTCGTTGATTCAAACTCAAACCGCCTTTACGCCCTCTCGGTCGGGCCGCGGGAGCGCACAAAGTCTATCAAAGATCTTATAATTATTTGCTATCACATGATGTCACCGCGGCGCAGACGTCGAAGGGCCGCATTTTGCCCGCTTGCTCGATCTGGCGGGTTACGTCATACTTCGAAGCCAGCAGCAGCGATCGACAGCGGCAACAGCTTGTTAACTCTTCCCAAAGGTTGGGTAATAGGGGTATCTAGGCTGTGTTCGAGGAGGAGCAAGTAGTTGCATCAGATGAAGTCAACAGGACAGATTCTCATGTTAGTGTGTCCATATTTGTGTCGTGTTTTCAAAATATATTTCCAAGAACAATCCCTCTGGGTGAGTGAGAATACATGAAAATGACAAGATACAGCTTATATGTAGAAAGATGAATTATATAAAATGGAATGATTATAGTGATGCGTATTTCACTATTCAGTTTATTGCACTTTGGAAATAGACCAAAAAAAAAAACATTAGTGGAAGTGGAAGTGTACACTTTAGTAACTGAGCATGGTTTGTGTGCTACTGATTTATTTACAGGTCTTCCGCGCAGACCTTTCCTTCCCTGATTGACATTGATAATTAGGTGCTTGAAATGGTGGCTGAAACACGCACACTTGTCACTGCTGTCAGCTCACACCAAATTCCCTCTCTAGCGCAAAAGTTGTAATGCCAGTCAGATACTTTAGTAGAGACCGTACATACCGTCTTGGCTGAAGACTCAGGTGACAATGATAAGTGACATTGATCTTGTTTGTGGCCTCTTTTTGCATTTTCTTGCGAAGAAAAATAATTTGAACGAATGAAGTTTGTCTATATTGTGTGCATCCTGCGGTGAGTGTGACTTTACCTGCAAGTTCGCCAGTGTATATGAGCTGTTTTTACCTCCTGCTTGAGATAATCTTGCTGATGCTGCAAATGATGAAAGCATGGCTGTCTATCTAGCTGAGACCTTTTTAGCCACGTCAGCTCACTTGACTGGTTACATTACCTTGTAGTTCAGTTCTCACCTCATTGATTGGCTAATCATGTTGAGCAGATGCTTGTTCATGTTGATTGACAGAAAAATGTCCTCCAGAGCAGATAACAAAGTTGCACGTCGAAGAATTTACTTACCAAGTCTTTCTGAAGATTTTCTTTCTTCTACTTCTT
>JAOWAR010230489.1:0-21780 GCA_028571005.1 Clathrina lutea | reverse complement strand
AGAAGTGAATTTCTAAATTGAGGAAAGCAGGGAAACCTGCGGACTTCCAGAAATGTTCAGTCAATGAGAGTGAGTTGGCAAAGGTCAGCTCACTCTTTTTTTTTGTCTAGGACAGGAGAAGCCAATGGGAACTTCTCGGCGCAAGGTCGCTTGAAGGGCTGAATCTGAGTGTTGATGCAAAACGCAAAAAGTTAGTGGCCGCGCGCCCTATCCTGTTGCGTGAAACTCAAGGATGGTTGATTTGCTTTCCGTTGCAATCGTCAGCTTTTGCAAGAAAAAAGTCTGGATAACGTCAAAGGTTTTTAGTAATATTTAAGCATGCGGTTGAAGGATTGCCTCACTACCCACCTGCCACACTCCCACAGAAAGGAAGGCCAATGACTAATCCAGCTGCCAACATGAACGCTGAAATTTACGAAGCATTCAAAGAAGCCGGAACAACCGAAGAGACCGCCCAAGCCGCCAGTAAAGCCATTGCCGGCATTGATAGCCATGATGAAGGGAGATTGTCCAACATCGAAACAGACGTGAGTCAACTCAAAACGGACGTGAGCCAACTCAGAACTGATGTCGACCAACTCAGAACTGATGTCGACCAACTCAAAACGGACGTGAGTCAACTCAAAACAGATGTCGACCAACTCAAAACAGACGTGAGTCAACTCAAAACAGAGGTGCGCCAACTCAGAACTGATGTCGACCAACTCAAAACGGACGTGAGTCAACTCAAAACAGAGGTGCGCCAACTCAGAACTGATGTCGACCAACTCAAAACGGACGTGAGCCAACTCAAAACGGACGTATCCAAAATAGAAGGGAGATTGACCAACGTGGAAAAAGATATCGTTCAACTCAAAACGGACGTGGCAGTGGGCAAGTGGATGCTCGGCTTTACGTTGACTTTGCAAGCCGTCATCTTGGTTCTACTAATCAGATTTGTTCTCTTCACTTCATCAGGTGGCTAAACGTTCCCTGTCCTCAAATCTAAAATGCAGAGTCAAGGCGCGGCATCCGTTTCTTAAAACATCAGGAAGGTGGCTTGGGGGGCAGGTGAAGGGTCTGTGTGGGAAAGGCAAATTCTAATTCCAGCGCTTCTATTTTCTGCATAATTTGTAAGAGAAAGTCTTCCTGAATTTCCATATATTCTTGCCAAGAAGTCGTGATCGTAAAACAGTAAATTAAGATATTGAGACTGTAAGCCCCAAACCCGGTAAAGTTGACCAAAAAGAAATCATGATGCAACTTCTCATTTTCAAGAATCAACGTTTTGATGGCATCTAGGGCGTTTTTCATTTGTTGTGCAGAAGTGCCATAGGTTAAGCCAACGGTCAGTTTAATCCGCCGTTTTTCCATCCGCGACCAATTGTTAATGATACTGGTGGTGAAGAAAGAATTGGGAACCGTGATTAAGCTATTGGCGAAGGTGCGAATGCGAATGGTGCGGAGTCCGACATCTTCAACAGTGCCTTCAATTTCGCCCACTTCAATCCAATCGCCCATTTGGAAGGGGCGATCAAAGAAAATCACAAGCGAGCCAAAAAGATTGGCAAGCGTATCACGAGAGGCGAGCGCAATGGCCGCTCCGCCCAGCCCCAGTCCGGCAATTAAACTGCCTACGGAATAGCCCATATTTTGCACAAAAAGGACGATCCCCAAAAGAATGATGAACGCACGCCCTCCTTTACGGAAAATGGGGATCAGTTGGTCGTCCAGTTTAGTGTCTGTTTCCGCAGCAACCTCCATCCACAGATCACAAATCACCTCAAAGACGCGAAGCGCCGTCCAAGTGCCGAGGAGGATCCAGCTTCCCCGAAACAAAGCAGCCGCAAATCGGTCAAAATCCACCGGTTGAGAAGGAAATTGGAAAACAAGAGAGGCGAGGTAAACCGTAATTAAGGGGGGAATCCAGCCTAAAGGCTTGGCCAGGCTTTCGAGAAGCAGGTGGTCAAAACGGAACCGTGATTGTTGCGCCGTTTCAATCAGCTTGCTAAAAATGATCGTGACTATCTTTCGCAAGAAGAAGCCCACTAAAACAAGGCCGAAAGCAAGAATAAAATTTTGCAAAGAAATTCCGAGAAGGGGAGTTTGTAATAATTTAAAAATCTCAAATACTTCCATAGCTTATCATTAATCAAGAGGACTCAGAGGGTCGTGTATAAAAATTTGTATGTATCTTATTTCAGATAGTCTATGAAATCAAAGTCAAAAGATGATTTCAAGGAAGAGGGGTATGACCATCTTATCGTCTGCTTTTTTTAATCGAGCGGCATTGACAGTTGCCCAAGCATTGATCGGCAAAGTCATTTATCATCGTTATCGTGGCATTTGGCTCTCCGCCATGATTATCGAAACAGAAGCGTATTACAAGAAAGAAAAAGGAAGCCACGCTTCGTTAGGATTTACAGAAAAACGAAAAGCCTTATTTATGCCCCCTGGCACGATTTATATGTATTATGCGCGCGGCGGTGATTCCTTCAATGTGAGTTGTCGAGGCGCGGGAAATGCGGTTCTGATCAAATCAGGCTATGTGCATCAAGACCAAGACACCGCTCCGCAGATGCTCTCCACCATGCAGAGGCTCAATCCTCAGAAAAACCGCCCACTACCCCGCCCCATTCATCAATTGTGTGGCGGACAAACGTTATTCTGCAAATCTCTGGGATTGCTGGTGCCGGCTTGGAATCAGAAATCATTTGACCGCCAGCAGCTGTTTATTAAAGATTGTGGCTATCGCCCTCAGAAACTCATTCAAACCTATCGCTTAGGGATTCCCCAAGGACGAGATGAACATTTGAAATATCGTTTTATTGATTGGGAGAAGGCAAAATTCTGTACGAGCAACCCTTTGACCAAAAGAACCTGGCAAGAAGGGATCGACTTTCATATCAAGGAGTTGTCATAAAAAGGTATTTTTGATCTTGACTCTATGAAAAGGACACTCCAATCTCAAAAGAGCCGTTTGAAAGAATTTTGAAATCAGGGAGACTCCATGAAAGTTTATGGTTATACACGCTTGAATAAAAAACGAACACGGCCAAAAAATTTAAGCATCCGCAAACAAGCAGCCATGATTCAAAACTATGCAGAGACGCATGGGGTGAAAATTGAAAAGATCTTCAGTGATGTGGGAGAGACCAGTGTTTCTTTAGATTTGCCCAATTTGAAAAAAATTGTTCATTTAGTGGAGCAACAAAAAATCGATATGTTGATTGTCGCACGCTTAGACCGTGTCACACGAAGCATCCGAACACTGCGGCAATTTCTTCAAAAAGTTTGTGATTCCCATGAAATAGTTTTTATTTCTGTGGCAGAAGGTTTGGATTCTTCCACAGAATCCGGGCGTTTGGCCCTCAAAACGATCCACCTGATCGCAAAATGGGATTCGAAAATGATTTCGGATCGGACAAAAGAACTCGTCGAAAAAAAACGATCCCTTGGGGAAAGAGTGGGACATGCCCCCTTCGGTTTTGTTTATGAAAACAAGAAGTTGATTCCATTTGCAAAAGAATTAAAGGTGGTGTATCTCATCCGCGAGAAACGCAATCAAGAAGCATTGAGTTATCATAAAATCGCAAAGTTTCTGAACCGATCCCAAATTCCTGCAAAACGAGGCGGAAAATGGTATGCCGAAACGATCAAGACGATTTATGAAAATCCGCTTTACAATGACCCTGCCTTAAAGCAATTGGCAAGCTCCCAATGACATTGGAAAACCGCTTGCCAGCGAGGGCGTTGTGAAAAATTAGGAAAAAGCCCAAAATCAGAATTGTTGCCTGAGACAGCGGCTATTCAATCCCCCCGGCAATTGAGGGAACAATTTGAATATGATCTCCCCATTGGACTTTGGTCTCTAAATTGTCTGCATACCGAATATCTTCATCATTCAAATAAACATTGATAAAGCTCCGAATTTTTCCACTTTCTTCATAAAGATGTTGTTTTAAATCTGGATGCTGTTCACACAATTGTGCAAACACTTCTCCCACCGTAGAACCCTCAATTGAGATTTCATCTTGATGGTTGGTATATTTTTGCAAAGCAGACGGAATTTCGATTGTAATTGACATAAAGCTCCTTTCTGTTGAACCTGATCCAATTCAGGTCATTGCGTTCATCAATCGTTTGGGATTACTCCTCCCAAAAACGTTCTTCCAGATATTTGTCACCATTATCAGGAATAATCGTGACCACCTTCCCCGCTGGGTTTTGCTGAGCGACTTTTAAGGCGCACACGAGCGCAGCTCCTCCTGAAATCCCAACCAACAACCCTTCTTTTTGTGCCAGCAACTTTACCATTGCATAGGCATCTTCGGTACGACACACCATTTTGCGGTCAGCAAAATCGGCATCATAAAATTCAGGAACAATGGCAGATTCCATGTGCTTTAAACCTTCTAACCCATGAAAAGGAGAATCGGGTTGGATTTCGATCAATTCAACATTCGGGTGGATGGATCGCAAATAACGTCCCACCCCCATAAAGGTTCCCGAAGTTCCCAAAGCTGCCAAGAAATGGGAGATTTGACCTTGCGTTTGCTCATAAATTTCTGGCCCTGTTGTCTTGAAATGGGCTTTCCAATTGTTGTCATTGCGATACTGATCGGGATAATAATACTGTTCGGGATTGGCGTGATATAACTCACGAGCTTTTTCAATCGCCCCATCAGACCCCTGCAAAGGATCGGTGAGCACCAACTCCGCTCCGTAAACTTGCATGATACGGATACGAGATGCCGTTACATTTTTAGGAATACATAATTTGACTTTATACCCCATCATAGCGCCAATCATCGCATAAGCAATGCCGGTATTGCCGGAAGTCGCATCTAAAATGGTTTTGTCTGATATCAATTCTCCAGAATCGATGGCGCATTGGATTATATGATAGGCGGCTCGATCCTTGACGGATCGGCCCGGATTGTACCATTCCGCTTTTGCCAATAAATTCCCTTGCGGGCAGATTTTCTCTAGCCGTAACAGGGGAGTCTTGCCAATCCGTTCTAAAGAATTGACACCAATCGTATTGTTGTTTACATTCATTTTGAGGATACTGGAGCAAGGGCGTGTCAAACCTAGTGGATTGGAAAGTGCTGGAAGATCTTGTCTAGGATACGCTGAAAGATTGCTAAAGTCTGAGGATGGCAAGAAGTTTAATTATCTTGAAGCAAAAATGAATTATTTGCAATACGGATTGTCCATGCAAAGCATTTTTCAGGAAATTTTTAACGCACTGCCCAACCAATCTTGTTGGCAGATTTCCTGAAAAATCAAAAACCGTTTCGAGGTTTTCCTTTATGAAGGATTTCTATTTTTTTGACCAACTGGCCCATCACTTTTGTCAGAAATTCCCTTTTTCGGACTTGAAAAGATACCTTTCCTCCTCTTCTGTCCCTGAATTTTCTGTAGCGCGCGGTGTGCTCTACACAAACTATCTGAACACATTGATTCAGCTTCTTAAAATTCCCCATGCCGCTGGGTCTGCTGATAAGGAGTTACGACCGATTTTTCAGCTGGTGTCTAAAATAGATCCTTATTATTTTACAGAAACTTCAATTTCAGAAGAAATTCGCAAATGTTATACTTTAACTCCAGAACATCAGGCCAAACTCCTCAAATGCCTGATGGCCTTTTTTAAGGCTTTCAGGCATTCCAATTCTTTCAACCGTCAAACCATTGCCAATGATGGATGGGAAACGTGGTATGCAATTTTTCCAGAAGGCAATAGCTGGAAAGTTTTACAGATGTTCTCTGATTTAGGAGAGAAGGTCGTGGCCAGCTGGCAAGGATATCGTGCCTGGTATCGTTTCCATTATGGCACCCTTCCTGCCCCTCAAGACAGCCCCCTCGTTTGGCAAGAAATTTGTGGAGAATGGGCGACTGCCCAAAAGAAAGAAGCGGTTTATCCTGATTTATTGTCACACGGCTTTGCAGGAGAATTAGCCCATCTGGGAATTGTCGGATATTGTGGCGCCACTCCCGATTGCACCCACTGTCCTTTACAGGAATCTTGCCGTTGGCACCAAGCCCTCCCCCCTTCCTCAAAAAGTGAAGAAATTCAGACATTGATTCAAAAACAGCAACTTCAAAATTTGAAGACAGCGGAGCTGATGGCTTGGCTCTTAGACCTTGAAGAGGATCACGTCGCCACACTTCACGCTCTTTTATCAGGAAAAAATTCTCTCAGAAGTCTCGATCAAAAAACCGTTTTCGAATTGACACAAAACTTGCCCGATGTTGAGTATTTTGGCGAAAAGCTCAAAGCTTTTTTAGAATTGTGCAAACGTTATAGTGAAGAAAAACTGATTCCCGGCGATGCGTTCAGTTGCAGTGCCGACATTTTCCAACATTTCCGTTTTCGTTTGCGCGATCTGAAACATGAATGTTTCATTTTGGTATTGCTCGACAATAAACATCAGTATTTAACCGATATTGTGGTCACGAAAGGCATTCTGAATAAAAGTTTAGTTCATCCGAGAGAGGTGTTTGGAGCCGCTATTGAAAATAGAGCGGCGGCTATCATTTGTGTCCACAACCACCCTTCCGGGGATCCGAAAGCGTCCCCGGAGGATATCCAAATCACGCGTCGCTTGTCGGAAGTCGGAAAAGTGGTTGGCATTCCGTTGCTAGATCATGTGATCATTGGAAATGACCGCCATGTCAGTTTAGCCGATCAAGGTTTATTATGAAAACCGTCAAAGACCACTATTTTCACAAAGCAAAAAAGGAAGGGTTTGTCGCTCGCTCGGTCTATAAACTTCAAGAAATCGATGGGCAACACCATTTACTAAAAAAGGGAAATCATGTGTTGGATTTGGGATGCGCGCCTGGGTCTTGGTTGCAATATACGATGCAAAAAGTAGGAGCGGGCGGAAAAGTAGTGGGAATGGATCGGACTCCCATCACCATTCATTTGCCGAACAATGTTACTGTTTGGCAAAAAGATATTTTTGATTATCAAAGGGAAGAACCGTATTTGCAGTATTTTGATACCATTCTCAGTGATATGGCCCCTAAAACGACAGGAATTCGAGCGGCGGATGCGCAAAAGTCCTACCATCTCTGTGAACAAGTGTTATTGCTTGCAGAACACTATCTGAAGCCGCAAGGAGATCTGTTGGTCAAAGCATTTCGCGGGGGAGATTTTGAGAGACTTCGCAAAATCTTTCAAAATCAATTCCAAATCGTCAAAATTTGCAAACCTAAGAGTTCACGAAAAGAAAGTGTTGAAGTGTTTCTTTTAGGAAAAGGTTATCTTCTCTCGTCAAGCGCCCGCTAAAATAGAGGAGTGGATCATTCTGAAGAGAGGGTCAAAGTTTTGGGTGGCGTGATACGTCCAATGGCATAGGTCGCAACAAGCACAGCAATGCCTGAGAATTGCAACATCGTGCGGTGGACGGTGGTTTGAATTTTGAGCCATTCATAAGCACTCGTGAAAGAAAAGATATAAAAAATCAGCAAGGTGAGCGTCCAGAACACACCCGTCAGGGCACGCCCTGCTGGGTCTTTCCATAAGGCGGGAGAAAGTGCGAGGACGAGAAGAAACAAACAAGGCCATAAAATGCTATTGGTCGGCCCCATCATCACATAGTCCCAAAAAAGTTGTGGAGCATCGGGGTGCCAATCCCATTCAATGAGGTGATGGGACAATTTTAAGGAGTTCACTTGTTTGTAAATTGTCCAAGGTGCCAAGGTCGCTATCCCTAAAAGGAACGCCCCAATATTCAGCCATTTTTCTTTGGCAAACCATTGGAAAGTGAACAGGTCTTTTAAAGAGAATTGCCACAAGCCGATGCCGATCAAAAGGGCAGGCATGAATAAGGCCAAGCCATCATTCTTACTCCACGCCGCCCCGGCGACCATCATTCCGGCAAAAAACCATTCTTTCCGTAAAAGGGCTACCAAGGCGACCGTGCTATAAGCACCGACCGCTGTTTCACTGTAACCGGAAGCCGCATGCCACACTTGCAAAGGCAGGGCCGCTACCGTAAATGTGGCCAAGGCCGCCAGCCAACGGGTTTGAGAAAAACGCCACACCGCTAACCAGACCGTGGCGAGGGTGAGACTGAACAGGACAAGCCCTTCAAAACGAGCTAAAATATCATTCCAACTGCCATTGAAGACAGCTGTTGTTGCACTCCAAACAACCGTGCCCAGCGGATAATGGTTGAAGGCAATATGGCCGCCAAGAAACAAAGGCGATTCAGGATCAAATGACCAGTTGACACCGCCATAAAGTGAATGAGCGCGCGCCGCCCAGTGGTTCATCGCATCGTCAAAGTGGAGATTATTTCGAAAAATTTGCCAAGTGATGAAGAACAGTTTTTCACCAATGGTCAACAACATCAGCCCTTCATACCATCTCGGTTTGCTCCAGCGGAAAGAAGAAAAATCAATCGGTTGGTTTTTCCATGTGATGATCACCAGCAAAATCGAAAACAAAGCAATCATAATCACGGCAAGGCTCAAGGGTGTCCCCAGAAACATCAAAGTGGCAATTGACAGAGTTTCTATATAAATCCCCACCATGAAAGAGAGAACGACGGTTTCCCCCCAATGTCTTTCGGTGGAACGGAGCTTGACAATGCTCCAGCCGAGTAAAAAATTTAAAAAGAGGTGTCCTACAATTGCGAAAAGGGTGATCATCAATTATTTTCTTTCACGAGATAATACCAATCATGCTGCCAAATGATTTTCCGTTGCTTGGGATGATGGGTAATTATATAATCGACAGGAAGTTTGGAGGGGGCACGCAAAGCATATTTATAAGAGGCTAAGGAGTATTCTGCCATGTGCAACTCAAGCACATTCAAGCCTTCGGTTCTCCAAGATTTGTCGCCGATTTTTTCAGCAACACCATTGAGAAAAACTTTCAATTCATTGAGGGCTGCAGGAACCGTTAACTGTTCTGATTCCATGTGTCGCACAATCATCCAATGATCATACATTTTTCTCATATCCATCATTCCCCAGGCAAGAGCAAACCCAAATACGAGCGATAAGACGATTCCTTTTTTCCAGAGAAAAAAAGAAAGTACGGCAAAGCCTCCCAAGGTCGCTAAGAGGATATGATTCCAAGACCAAGCAAATAAATACCTTTGACCGAGCATATTGATTGTCGCAGAAGACAAACGTTCGGGGGTCAAAAAAAGTGTCATTTCATCTACAAAAGTTGCAGGACGCACGGTGCCGCGAGCTTCATTGAGATTAGTGGCAACTACTTTGAGGGGGCCTTGCCATAGGGGGTGGTTTCGTACCTCATAGAGGTTCTTTCCACCACGTGCGATATAAGGGTGGTAGGTTTGTTGCCCGTCTTCTCTCAGCCAGGCAATCAAGACGTACACACGACCATCGAAGTGCATGGGAAGTTCGAGTTCGACAATGGACTCATCAGCGTTGATATTTTGGGCTAAGATGTTGGTGAAATTCTGTGCTGAAGCATGGCAGAAAAAAAGAAAGAAGAGCAAAAACAATCCAGATATCAACTTTTTCCAAACCATGGAGAATTTTTGAGGTATTTGAAGAAATTAAACCAAAATGAGATAAGATGCTGATAAGAATCTCCTTACTTGCGATTCGGCAGATTAACTGGTATTGATAAATTTTCCAAGAATAAGTTTCAACCTCCCCAATAATAATTGCGTCATGTCGTCGATTCTCTCCCGAGCCAGAGAAACCTTGTTCACGGAAATCGAAGGGATTCAAAATTTAGCAGAACGCTTAGATGAACATTTTGAAAGAGCGGTTGATCTCTTGATGAGATGTCAAGGCAAGGTGATCATTACGGGAATGGGGAAAAGTGGGTTAATTGGGCAAAAAGCGGCATCTACCCTGACCAGCACGGGCACGCCTACCATTTTTTTACATCCTGCAGAAAGCTTCCACGGCGATTTAGGTCTGATTACAACGCAGGATGTGGTCATTGCGATTTCTTATAGTGGAGAAACCGAAGAAATTATAAAAATGCTCGGACACCTTCAAGCACTGGGCATTCCGCTGATTGGGATGACAGGCAATCGAAATTCCTCTTTGGCCCTCAATGCCACCATCCATTTGGATATTGCTGTTGACAAAGAAGCCTGTCCTTTAGGATTGGCGCCGACCACCAGCACCACAGTGACCTTAGCTTTGAGCGACGCCTTGGCCATGTGTCTGTTAGAAAAACGTAATTTTCGCTCAGAAGATTTTGCCGTTTTCCATCCGGGAGGAAGCCTGGGTAAGAAATTGACGATCACCGTGGAAGACCTCATGGTTGCCGGCGAGCGGTTGCCGCTCGTTGCGGAAAATCTGCCCATGCGCCACACGATTCAGCAACTGTCTGACAAGCAATTGGGACTGGTTGCGGTGATCAATGACACAAAACAGTTGTCGGGAGTTTTTACCGTCGGCGATTTGATGAGGTTGGTCGAGCAACAAAATGACTTTTTAGATCGTCCGATCTCTGATTTTATGAAGGAAAATCCCAAAATTATAGAGCCCAAGAGTTTAGCCGCCAAAGCGTTGCATATTATGGAAACACATTCGATCACCTGTTTGGTCGTCGTCCGTGAAAAAGAACCCATTGGCATTCTTCAAATTTACGACATTCTCAGAGCAGGCATTTATTAATCGCAACTCACCCTCCTGGAACATGCCCCTTTTAACCCGCCCTATCCAACAAATCTATTTCATTGGAATCTGCGGCACAGCAATGGCTTCCTTAGCGGTCTTGCTAAAAAGACGTGGCTACTCTGTGGTTGGCTCCGACCAAAATGTGTATCCGCCCATGAGCACATTCCTAGCGCAGAACGAGATTCCAGTCCTAAATGGGTTTCAAGAAGCCCACTTGGACTCTCCGCCGGATTTGGTAGTGATTGGCAATGCTTTGTCGCGAGGAAATCCAGAAGTCGAAAAGGTCTTAGAATTAGGAATCGCTTACATTTCGATGGCAGAACTGTTGCGGGAATTTTTTATTTATGGCAAAACCTCCTTGGTTGTCACAGGAACGCATGGGAAAACCACCACCACGGCTTTGCTCGCTTGGGTATTTGAATGTGCAGAAAAAGCGCCGGGGTTCATGATTGGGGGCATTCCCGAAAATTTTGGCACCAGCTGCCGAGAAGCGAGAGGTGAGTTTTTTATTACGGAAGGGGATGAATACGATACCGTCTTTTTTGATAAACGTTCAAAATTTTTTCACTACCAACCCCAGCAATTGATCATCAATAACATTGAATATGATCATGCGGACATTTTTTCGACTTTGGAAGATATTTTACGAGCATTTCGGCTTTTATTGCGTTTAGTCCCTCGTAATGGCGTGATTGTGGCCAATGGGGATGATGAAAATGTCAGGCAAGTCCTCCAAGCCGCGTATTCTCCTTGTGTAACTTTCGGATTGGGAGAAACGTGTGACGTGAGAGCGCAAAGTCTTCAAATGGATGCCACCGGGACGACATTTCATTTGGCATGGCCGGGGCATTGTCAATATGATTTTCATATTCCTTTATTTGGCGAATACAATGTTCGGAATGTCCTGGGCGTTTTGATTATTGCTTTGCACAATGGCATTTCAGAGGAAACCATCCAATCTGCATTTGATCGCTTTTTGAATGTGAAACGACGGCTGGAGTTGCGTGGCATTCGCAAAGGGATTCACATCTATGATGATTTTGCTCATCATCCTACAGCCGTTCGCGAAACCTTAAACGCGTTGAAACAAAAGCATCCTAAACAACGTTTAATTGCGGTTTTTGAACCTCGTAGCAATACCAGTGTCTTGCGAGTCCATCAATCGGCCTTGGTGCAGTCGTTTCAGGAGGCTGATGAGATTTTGATGACTTTTCCGCATAGAATGGAAAAAATTCCTCCGCAAGATCGCTTGGATGTGGAAGCGGTGATTGCTCATATCCAAAAACAAAACATAGTCGCTCAAGCGTTTCAAGAGACCACTCAGATCATCCAGTATTTGAAGAATCACGCACAAGCGGGGGATGTCATTCTAATCATGAGCAATGGCAAATTCGACAACATTCATGAAATCCTTTTAGAACAACTCTAAGCGTTTTGCACTCAGCTAAAAAATCACTTTATGGTCCCCTCAAATCACACAAATGCAGCATTTTACTCAAAAGCGGAATTACAATCTCTCCAAAATCAAGGAGTGCATATTCCTTCCATTGATCACATTTGTATCGGGCGTGACGTGCCCTTAGAAAATATCAGGACGGGGGCCATTCTTCATCCGTTTTGCCGCATCACCGGCAAAGAAACGAAAATTTACCCCAACGCCGAAATTGGCCCGCGCGGGTCTGTCATTTTAGAAAATAGTGTGATTGGCAGTGATTCCGTCATTGGCAATCAAGGCAGTGTCACACTGGTCAAAACCGTGGCTGGCCCTAAAACCGTCTTAGGGAGTGGCTCCGCAGAGCAGGCTGTATTTTTGGGGAAAGAAACGGAAATCAATGACTTTACCACCGGGGTTGGATTTCGCGTACGCAAAGGGTCGCTTTACGAAGAAGATGCCTCCTCAGCACAACACACGGATACAAAAATGACGCTCTTATTCCCTTGGACGACTTTAGGGAGCAATGTCAATCTCTGTGATTTATTGTTAGCAGGTGGAGTCGGGCCAGAATTGGGAAAATTTACCGAAATTGGCAGTGGTACCATTCATTTCAATTTCACAATCCGCGGCGATAAAGCGACGGGAACTTTATTGGGAAATGCTGTGTCCGGGGTGTTCTTAAAGGAAAAACGTCTTTTTATTGGAGGAAACAATAGCTTATTGGGGCCCTTGCCAGCAGAATTTGGTGCTTTCAGTGCGGCCGGTTTGAGAGTTTCAGGAAAATTGAAAGCAGGCTTGAATCTTGGACAAGAACTCCCCAGCGGCCATCGGGAATATGAGCCTCGTATTTTTTCAAAGGCCAAAGCAATTGTAGGCAATCAGGTGCATTATGTTGGACAACTGGCTGCCTTGTCTCAGTGGTATCAAATGGTGAGGTTGTCAATCGCGCAAAGGAATCCTGAACGTTTACAAGTGTATCAAGCAGGGATGCAAACAGTCGAGTTGAATATTCAAGAACGAATTGCCCAGTTAGAGCGTTTCATTGAATCCTTAGAAATTTCTGTGCAACTTCTGAGTGAGAAGGCCGCTCCCCCTCGCACTGTGATTCATGAACAGCGTACCCTCTTAGAGCATTGGCCGCTTTTGAAAAAGTATTTAGAAAATTATAGAGCGTATTTTCAGAACATCCCTGCACAATTGGAGCAAGCCTTAAATGAAAATGCGGGTCTCCATTCGCATTATACTCAAATCATTCAAAACCTCCCACCAAGTAGCGTACATTTGGGTCAGAGCTGGTTAGAATCTTTAGTGCAACGTTGCGAACATTTCTTTGGTAATGCAATCAAACGGTGATGCTCGGCGGAACTGGGGCAGTACAATTTGAGGTGCAAGAGAAGACGCTTCCATGAGATTAAAAGGAAAAACCATCGAATGTGAGATTGAGAAGCTTGTTTTTGGCGGCTGTGGCTTGGGGCGGTACAACAATAAAGTGGTTTTTATTTACAACGCCTTGCCGGGAGAGCGAGTCCAGGCTTGGGTGTATAAAGACAAAAAAGATTATGCCCAAGCCGTTGCAACCGATATTTTAACTCTCGCTCCTTTTCGCAACGCTCCCCATGAAGAACATTTTCTTTCTTGCAGTCCGTGGCAAATTATCGATTTTGAAAAAGAAAATTTTTGGAAAAAAGAGATCACCAAAGAAGTCTTCCAGACAATTGCCCATCTTGATTTTGATGATTTAGAGCTGATCTCTGATGAGCAACGCTGGCATTATCGCAATAAAATGGAGTTTAGTTTTTGGGAAGAGGAGGGAGAAATCTTTCTTGCGTTTTTTAAGCGTGGACAAAAACGGAAACAACCCATCGCAAACTGTGTCTTAGCTCACTCTCAGATCAATGCGGTGGCTTTACGAATTGTCGCAACTCTCAATCGTCGTCAGATTTCTAGATTTGCTCTCAAAACGTTGATTTTACGGAGCAATCTCGCAGGAGAGGTGATTGCGGCGTTATTTGTCAAAGACGAGGCTTTCCCGATTCTGGAAGAAATTTTTCTCGACCCACACCTCAAGGGGTTCAGCATTCATTTTTCCAATCCGCAAAGCCCGGCTTCTGTTTCCACAAAGATTCTATATCAATGGGGAGAGCGGTCTCTCACAGAAACCGTGCATCACAAACCGATGCAGTATGGAATCATGAGTTTCTTCCAAATCCATGTCGCCTTATTTGAAAAGGCCGTGAAGCGTATGGTAGCGTTTGTTGCGGGAGAAGCAATTGTGGATTATTATTGTGGGGTCGGGGCGATTGGCATTGCTCTTGCCGATCAAGTGAAACAAGGGATTCTGGTGGACATTAGTGAAGAGTCCATTCATTATGCTCATAAAAATCTGAAAATCAATCACCTCACTCATTTTTCTGCACACTGTGACAAAGCCGAGACGTTATTGGAGCATATCTCTGCCGAAAAAGTGATCATTGTCGATCCGCCCCGAAGCGGGATCCATCCTAAAGTTTTGAAAGCGTTATGCGAAAAACGCCCCAAACGTATCATTTATCTCTCTTGCAATATTTCAACGTGTGCGCGTGATGTGAAGCAATTGCAGGAGCAATATCGTCTTGTCTTTAAAGAAGCCTATAACTTCTTTCCGGCTACACCGCATATTGAGTTTCTTGGTATTTTAGAGCGAAAACTTTAAAGGTCTGAATCGAAAAAAGTTATCCTTTGAGTCGATTGATGAGATCATGAAGATAGGTTAACGATTGCAGCGGGGTCATATTGTTCAAATTCAATTCTTTCAATTCTTGGAGATAGGGAGAATCGTCTGCAAAGAAATTCAATTGGACTGGGGAAGCCGTGGGATAAGCAGAAGACACCTCTTTGATCTGTTGAGGAGGATTAGAAGCAGTGGAGGAGGTGGACTGGGGAAGGTGGGTTTCTAAAGAAGCAGATTCGAGTTCTGCCATCACTTCAATGGCTCGTTGGATCACACTTTCAGGCAAACCAGCGAGTTTAGCGACATGCACTCCATAACTTTTATCCGCTTCTCCCGGAACGATTTTTCGCATAAAAATGATCTGGTCGGCTTCTTCTTTGATCAAAATATTAAAATTTTTCACGCGTTCCAATTGTTGGGAGATCGCAGTCATTTCATGATAATGGGTCGCACAGAGCGTGAGGGCACCGAGGTTGTGGAGGTGCTCAACAATAGACCAGGCCAAACTAATCCCGTCAAAAGTGCTGGTACCGCGTCCAATTTCATCGAGAATGATTAAGCTACTCTCCGTTGCATTGTTCAAGATAGCGGCCGCTTCATTCATTTCTACCATGAAAGTGCTTTCGCCGCGGCTCAACTTGTCTGTTGCCCCAACCCGTGTGAACACTCGGTCGACTAAGGCAAACTTTGCAGATTCCGCAGGAATATAACTCCCGCATTGTGCCATCAAAATGTTGAGGGCCACTTGACGCATGACGGTTGATTTTCCTGCCATGTTGGGGCCTGTCAGCAGGATAATTTGTTGCTTGACTTCATTGAGTGCCACATCATTGGGAATAAAAGGTTCTTCAAAATCAATTTGTTCGATCACGGGATGACGGCTATTGTGCAGTTCCAAGTGCCGGGGGGCTTGCAAGGGAGAGAGTTGGGGGCGGCTGTAGTTATTATTTTCTGCAACAAAGGCGAGGCTGGCCAAAGTGTCGATCAAAGCAATCGCTTGCGCCGTTTTTTGGATACGTGCGATTTGGGAAACAATGTTGCTTTTCAGAATTTGGAAAAGTTCATATTCCAAATCGTAGATTCGCTCTTCAGCGCCTAAAATTTTTTCTTCCAATTCCTTCAATTCTGGCGTGATATAGCGTTCTGCATTGACTAAGGTTTGTTTGCGAATATAATATACGGGCATGTCTTTGCGATGAGCATTGCTCACTTCAAGATAATAGCCAAACACTTTATTGTAACCGATCTTGAGGGAAGACACAGCGGTCTTTTCACGTTCTGATTGGAGGAGTTCATTGAGAATCTGTTTGGTGTTTGAGGAAAGATTGCGAAGCTCATCGAGTTCCTCAGAAACCCCCTCTGCTATGAAATTGCCTTCTCGAATTTTGGTAGCAGGCTCTTCTAAAAGTTGCGCTTGCAGGAGTTTCAAAATGTCGTCTAGCGGATCAAATTGTTCCTGAACGCGCCGGAGCATGGGGGCTTCAAAATTTTCCAAAAATTGAGGCAATTCGACCACAGGCAATAAAGATTCTCTCAAACCGACCATGTCTGGAATGCTAACAACCGGTAAGCTGATACGCCCCGCAATACGAGGAAGGTCTTGAATCCGTTTCAATTGAGTTCTCAATTCCTCACAAAGCATAAATTGTTCATGCAATTCTGCAATACAGTCAAAGCGTTGGTTGATGATTTCCATGTCCAAGACAGGTTGCCTGAGCCATTGTCTTAATAACCGTGCTCCCATCGCCGTGCAAGTCTGATTGAGCACTCCATAGAGGGTGTGTTTGGGATTGCCGCTATGACTTTCGAAAATTTCCAAATTGGAAAGCGTCGTTTCATCGAGCAGCATGAGCTTTTCGAAAGAGTGCTGTTTGATACGAGTGAGATGCTCTAAATCACACTTTTGGGTTTCCGTGAGATACCGTAGCAGTGCCCCTGCCGCTGCAATCCCCAATTTGAGTTCTTCAATGCCGAATCCAGATAAATTGAAAGTTTTGAAATGAGATTTGAGCAGTTTTTCACTGGCATCCGCATCAAAATAATAAGGATCGATGAAGCTGACAGGAAAAGTATGTTCTGGCCCTTGTGGAAGAATCTGTTCTAGTTGTTCCGTAAATTCCTCTAAAAACGCTGTTTCCCCATTGGAACGACTTTGCGCAAATAAAATTTCTTGGGGGGCAATTTGAAAAAGGAAATCATAGATACGGGCCATCTCAGAAAGAGCAAATTCCAAAACTTCAAATTCTCCTGTAGAAACATCCACCCATGCCATCCCAAGGCGTTTCCGTGACAATTGAAGGCAGAGGGCGACCAAAAAATGATTCTGGTCAGGTTGAATCAATTGAGGAGAGACGGTCGTGCCAGGCGTGACAATCCGAACTATATCACGTTTTACGATCCCTTTGGCTTGCGCCGGGTCTTCCATTTGTTCACAAATGGCCACTTTAAAACCAGCAGCCGTCAATTTGTTCAAATATTGTTCATAGGCATGATGCGGCAAGCCACACATGGGAATGGAATCTTCTCGCTTTTTATCACGAGAAGTCAGAGCAATTTGGAGCACCTTCGCGGCACGAATCGCATCGTCCCCAAACATCTCATAAAAATCTCCCATCCGAAAAAATAAAATCTTGTCGGGGTGATCTTTTTTAAGCGCATTGTATTGTTGCATCATCGGTGTTTCCGGTGAAGACACCACGGTTTTACCTTTCTGAGACGACGAGTCTTTTTTCCTTTCCATTCATTTTTTATAAAATGGGATTCTGGGTTATGGCATTATTGCCGATTTGACCTTTGGTGTATAAAACCTCTTATTATTTGTCAAACTGGAATATGGTTGAATTCACAGATTGCTTCAGATATTTTTAAAGTTCTTATGAAAAATTCAGAATCGATTCATCATTTGAGAGTGTATGCTGGTTTTAAAAGCGTTGCATATTATTGGGGTCGTGGTTTGGTTTAGTGGTTTGTTCTATATGGGTCGCTTGTTTATTTATCATCAAGAAGCTCACAATCGTCTAAAGGAAGAAAATGAGATCTTGACCCATCAGTTTGCTTTAATGGCAAAACGCCTTTGGTATGCGATCACTTGGCCTGGAATGGTTGTCACAATTGCGATGGGATTGGGATTGCTTTTCTATTGGGGATTTCCTGGATGGATGCAGGTGAAATTCGCGCTGGTTCTTCTCTTAGTGGGATATCATACGATTTGTGGTAGCCTGCGAAAACAGCTTTTGGACAATCGTTGCCACTGGAATAGCAAACAATTGAGACTGTTCAATGAAATCCCCTCCTTGTTGTTGGTCGCGATTGTCTTCACAGTCGTGCTAAAAAATCAACTGTCTTGGCCTACGTTGCTCTTAGGGATGGTGGGATTGGCCGTTTTGATTGGCGGAACAGTTCAATTCGTTGCTCGCAGAAGAAAGCGCCAAACTTCGAAAACTTCGTCTTAAGGCATACCAAATCATGTGTATTTCGCCGCAATGCTAGAAATTCTCTCAACATCTAAAGGAACGCCTACGGCTTTAAATTCCCACTGATTGTCTTTGCGGTTTAAATCGCCCATCAACATGCTGACTTGCTCATTATAGGCATCATCATGGGAGAGGTCGAAGCGCACCATCTCATGTCCATTGGCATCCATCGCTCGGACAAAAGCATTTTCTAGAAGACCAAAATGCTGATTGCGCTCTTTAGCATCGTGGATGATCACGGCAAAGGTGACTTTATCATAACGCTCTGGAATGTCACCAAGATGCACCACAATTTGCTCACTGTCTCCTCGATTTTTTCCAGTCAGGTTGTCTCCAGAATGGATGATGGAACCCTCATTGGAGGTCAAATTGCCAAAGTAAATCACATCGTTTTCATGGCGCAACCTTCCATTTCTGCCTAAAAGCAGGGCAAGTGCGTCTAAATCAAACTCCGCCTCTCCTCCTTTGAGAAATCCAAATAACCTTTTATTTTCTTTTTTTCTTTTCCAACCAAGGCCGACCGTCAGCTTGGAGAGGTCGTATCTGCTTGAATCCAGAATGAGGCCTTGATTTTTTTGTAGACTGACTGACATAGAATCCTACCTATAATTTACAATACGAATAGTCTTTGCAAGAAATGATTAAAATTGATTAGTATTTATGTTCAATAATCTCAAGTTGTTTCTTTCAATTTTTCCTGTTTCCTTTGCCAGAAATGGGAGATATCTTCAAATACGAATTGTAAGGCAAACGCTGCTCCGCCGATGATCAGATGATGTGGGCCTTTGCTCTGGTGGATCGCAAAACGCAAACGCTCTTCCTCATTTTCACGATTTGAGGGTTGCATGAAAATTTTTTATATTTCTTCAGCCTTGATTCTGCCTCGCACGGTCAATAACATTCATCTCTCCTGATATGGATGTCGCAGAAAAATGGCACCTTCAAATTTTGGTCGGCGATCTAGGGGCAACCTTTCCAATGTCATCAGTGTCCAGGGAGTGCTGCATCTGATTACTTAGCAGTTCGTCACTGTAACGTGCAAAGTTGACGTAGATTTGGCATTCCTGGCCACAACCAGGTTGGGTAATAGGCACCATCACAGACCGACCGAAGATCGTCCGCACAGCATACGGCTGACCAGCAGTCCAGCATGTGATTCTTCTAGGAGATTTGCCTCTAGTACATCCGCCCCAAGGATCAGCTCAACCTGGCCAGGCGGCATGTCAGGCAGTTGCAACCCTGTCAGGGTGTGGCCAACGCGACATTTCTTCTAGCTCAGCATGGACTTGACGAATGTTCAGATGTGATACAACCTTGACATTTTGTTCGTCTACGTGTAGTTCGTCATTGTCAACCGGACAAACACGCAAATTGACCTCTTCATAAATGACCCCCCTCCCACACAAGGTGAGAATAGAAACTGGCGATCGTATAGATGGATGCTTGCCTATCCGCCATACCAAAGAACTGGAAGCTAAAGAAGCCTCCGAGCCAGAGTCGAGGAGAGCTCAAGCTGTAATGATTTCCCTGTCCTCAGTGATGATGTTGACGGGCACGGTTCCTAGTCCAATTCTACTACCGGAGTGCTGGGTGTCCTCCTCGATAACGCACGCTGCACTGACCAATTCTCTGGAAACTACAGGCCGTCCAGCATCCTTGTTCGCAGGAGGTACCTCAGCTGCAGCTGTTCCTCCATTCGCTCTGAGGAAGTGCAGCAGCATATGAAGCTTCTGTCTGCATTCTAGACACCCGGCTGCCGATGGACTCAAGGCAGAGTGTCCACTGCCCAAGTAGTTGAAACACATCTTTCGACGCATGGCAATGAGCTAGCTTTGCCTCAATGGTTTTGCCAGTGGGCAGAGGTAAACCGGTTGCCTGTCCCCTTAGCAGTGCTCACATTTTCTAACTTCTGCAGGTGATGCAGATGTTGCCATCACATTGGCCCTCGCCGTCTGTGGGGCGTGCTGCTTGGCCGGCTTGGAGTAAGACTGGGGCAGTATCGCTTGCCCGAAGACCGGATCGTTCAAAGCTTCTACCCCTCACTCCACCAACTCTACAAGGGCTTCAAAGTCAGGCTTCATACCCTGTCTAAGCATCTTCTGCGCCTCGTCCCGCCACTTTCCTTGTTCAGTAGCAGCCTTGTCACTGTCCTTACCAAATCTCCTGTCGTCATTTCGTCCAGACCACCAATGCCCGAGAGCGTGACATACCTGGCGCGCAGTGAGTCAGCAAAATCTAGAAGACCTTGCGGGTCATTCCGCGAATGCCAGCAAAGTGTGTCCAGGGTTGGCTGTAGCCATAGAAATGAGCAATAGCTGGGTATACTAGTATCTAGAATGGGGCATGCATGTAGTTCCTTGGCCACCTGGATGATCAATAATTATTTGGGATGTATATATATACACCCTGTCAGTGAACAGGTTACCATAAACTTTCGTAAATAAGTGCGTACTGATAGGTGGAAATTTGTATGTTTGCCGTACTTTCATTCGGAGTTGAACATATTTTCGGGTCGTACCTATAAACGGGATGTAAAAGCTTGCATTCAGTGGTTTACCTACGCACACAGAGACCCGCCGATCGAACCACTAGACTAGAAGGCGCGACCCTTGGGACATCACAGTGTGTCGTCCAAGGTCCTCCTCGACCTCGTTTTGGGCGGGAAAGATACCGCAAGTCTAGAACATGTGTCGCAAACATAGCTGGTGTTCCTTCAGAGAATTTAGGACGTAGACATCTACTTAAAATCGGGGCAAACTATTGTCGGGTAGAAAGACCTGCTTTCTAGAGTGTATTTATTTTCGGAACGTGTTGACTTCCAGGGTCAAACTTATTTTCAGAAGTTTGCAGCCAGTTATTTAAGCGATGGTCTCTGCAATGTGTACGTGGCACTCTACCTATGAAGTAGCAGAGAGGGGGCTTCTTTGATCAGTTTCCTGAAAGTTCGTTCAAAATCTGTATGGATATTTGACTTATCCACACCGCCAACATATGAAAGTGTGTAGAAATGATCTCTGGTAGTGTCAGTTGTCCTGTTAGTGAATCGTTCTAATTTGGAAACTTCTTTTGCGCTTCTGGTAGATGACTAAGCAGTCCTAAAATTTCATATGGCCTGCCCCTTTCTTGTCGACAACTTATTGATGGCCATGTGTGGAGGACCTCTGTAGTGGACATGTGTGGATTATTTCACCTGATTGCTTTTTCCAACACCGAGCATGGGAAAGTTTAAGTAGTACACCCTTGGGTTGGATCGATGCCTCGTGCGAAGCAGGTTGACGATCCCACCTTCATTCCCAGGCACTATGGAAGGAACAATAAAACTAGTGAACTCAGTGTGGTTTTGCAATGTTCATGCTTTCGAACAAGCTGGACAGGTGGCAGGGAAGTACTTTGATCAAGACAAGAAGCTTCAGAAAGTTGCATAACCTGCTATGTGTACATTTCCAGCTGTGAAATTTGATAGTTATGTACTATGTATACATTTCCAGCTGTGAAATTTGATAGTTATGTACTATGTATACATTTCCAGCTGTGAAATTTGATAGTTATGTACT